>JAUEKY010269516.1:0-14826 GCA_031833965.1 Scyllaea pelagica
GAGAGAGAGAGAGAGAGAGAGAGAGAGAGAGAGAGAGAGAGAGAGAGAGAGAGAGAGAGAGAGAGAGAGATTTTAATGAGTCCTCCATTTATCTGTGCAGCCGCTCTTTGATTTGAATCAAAGTACACTACCTGTGAAATGGCCAATAGAAGGTTGCTAGTTGCGTTAAACCTTTACGTTCAAATGTAAAACATTGATGCATGAGGCACATATAAATGCATTCAAATTTTCAAATTTCTTTTCCACAGGTACAATTAATTTTCAGAGACACAAAAAATATTTCAAAAGAAAATAACAGTTCCAGCTCCAAAAAATCTTAATCCCATTATATTGGAAAAAAAATCACACTGTGGAAGAATGAGATTGTGCAGAGGAACGATCAATGTGGATAATCTTCCATTACTGTCTTTAAATTTCTAGGGATATTAAAGAATCAAGGCGGTTTGCCAAAGACTCATACTTAGTGCAAGTAAGAATTGTGAAAAATTGAAAACACAAGATCATGAGTGAGGAAGGGACTGCTGGCAAGATGCTCGCTGAAAAAGACTCCAAGAACACCACGCAATGGTACAACACGGCTGCCTTCAGCGATAGGATGAACAGACTGAAGAAAATGCAACAGGCTGCTTCGGCTGGCGCCAAAGTAGTGATGGAAGAGAGCGAGGCCCACAGATCATCGCGTCATAGAAAGACAGATGTCCCCAGAGATACAATGCAGTTGAATGACAGGATTATCATGTCGGCATCCACTACGAAAGCCGAAAACCGAAGTATGAATTGCAAAATTAGTCTGCCTCCAATACCGTCTAGAAGAGAAGTTAATTACAATTACAGGCACGCCGGACAAGCTGAAAAAGAAACAATTCATTTACAACAGGCGTTAAGTGCCCATATGTCAGGAAATGACATTAGGATAAGCAGATCAAATTTTGAAGTGTTGCCTCAGCTCAAATCAAACGTCGGTGCTGGTGAGAGCAACTCACATTCATCGAGTGTTGTTGGATGTGAAGAGGCCAATTTTTCGCTGGATCGCATGGTCACAAAATCTGATAACAGCTTGGTGGTAAAAAGGCGAGGAGCGGAGGCGGACAGACAACAAGAAACTAAAGCCCAGTGTGAATCTGAAAATACACAGGCAATTGTCGATGTAATCTATAATGATATCATAAAGAGGAGGAGGCAGAGACAGTCAGCCGTTAACAGAGAGCATAGAGAATCTGAGTCGGATGTTAACGGGCATACAACCATTGGACATCCACCTCAGCCTCCGGCAAAACCAGTCGGATTATGTGGAGGAACATATCATTCTGTTTCAGATGAGTCGGCAGAAGGAATGATGGATGAGGATCTATGGTGTACCCCCAGCAGCATGTCTGGTATGGCAGAGAATTTTGGGCGACCGGATTCCCCCAACACAGTCATATTCAAGAGACACAACAGATTGATGACGAAGATTGCCCAGCTGAGTAATGTGCAACCTGGATTGCTGGATATGGATACGTATCAAGCCGAGGTAGGCACCACTGATACAGATTTTGAGGCAGAAGAATCACTTGACGAGAGAGATGTAGAAGATACAGGAGGAAACCTGGATAACGCTACAGAAGGCCGAATTGATGAGGATGATCACAGGACGGTTGATGCTGTAGATGCAAATGAGAACAATTATGATAATGAAGTTGAAATAGTCCATAATTACAACTGCAACAACAGTCACATCTGTTACAGTACTACCAACAACCCACCCGAGGAATTTTTCGTTGAATGTTTTCTTAACTTTGATGATGATGATGGTGACAGAAATATTATTCTAAATGATAACTACCTCAATAGCAACAGCAGTAAAACAAAATTTGAAAACATTGTGGTGGAAGGGACGAACTTGAAACGCATCCTGCCCAGAGATCTATCTGAAGAGGCTACAGACAAGATAAAGCTCCCATGGAAGAATGACAGCCTGGACTGCAATACGATTGCTGGGGTGGAGACCAGGACATGTCAATGGATACGGCACATAATGACCGACTATTATAAAACCAGTGCCATTGTTGACTGTTACAGTTCCAACCCAATACGGGATCATGTGAGAGCAAATGGTGAGGATGCATGTTATAACAGAGGGATTGGAAGCAGGTATGGTACTGGTGGATTTGGTAATGGTGGCAGTTCGGATGAGATTGGGGGTTGTTGGGATGCATGGAGACGAAATGGGGGCAATGATAGAGAGCATGATGGGAAGGCTGGTAGTGGTACTGCTGAAACGTTGGGTATTGGTGGAGATTATTATGGTGGTGGTATTGGAACGGATGGTAGAGATTATTCTGGTGGTGGTGTTGGAACGGATGGTATATATTATTCTGGTGGTGGTGTTGGAACGGATGGTAGAGATTATTCTGGTGGTGGTGTTGGAACGGATGGTAGAGATTATTCTGGTGGTGGTGTTGGAACGGATCGTAGAGATTATTCTGGTGGTGGTGTTGGAACGGATGGTACAGACTATACTAGTGGTGGTGTTGGAACGGATGGTAGAGACAATACTAGTGGTGGTGTTGGAACGGATGGTACAGACTATACTAGTGGTGGTGTTGGAACGGATGGTACAGACTATACTAGTGGTGGTGTTGGAATGGATGGTACAGACTATACTAGTGGTGGTGTTGGAACGGATGGTACAGACTATACTAGTGGTGGTTTTGGAACGGATGGTGCAGACTATACTAGTGGTGGTGTTGGAACGGATGGTACAGACTATACTAGCGGTGGTGTCGGAACGGATGGTACAGACTATACTGGTGGTGGTGTTGGAACGGATGGTACAGACTATACTAGTGGTGGTGTTAAAATGGTTGGCATTGGTGGTGACTATGCATGTGGTGGTGATGGAACGGTTGGTAGAGACTATACTAGTGGTGGTGATGGAACGGTTGGTAGAGGCTATACTGGTGGTGGTGATGGGGAGGTTAATAATGGTAGCATTATACTTTTGAGTGGAGAATGTGTGAACCTAAAAGACACATGTACCAATGATGACTTCCTGTGTCTTCAAACACCTTCATTTGAGCTTCAGCATGATAAATTTTCTATAATTCACCACAATGCAACCCTTTATTTTGATGACTTCTACTGCAATGATGGTATCAATAACCCCCATGCAGGCGGGTTTTATACTGATATTTTGAATATGAATGACAATAACAACATCGACAATATACCGCAAGGAGATAGCTCCGATCTTGAGGATACTGGGGATGGAGAATGTCCTACCAAAACTCTTCATGACGTGGAGGTCACACATCACAGTGGAAATACACCATCGATTATAAAAGAAACATACTGTTTTGATATAGCTGGCAGGCAGTCAATGACAGATGACATTTCAGCCCCTCCTGCTACACCAGTGGACCAAACCCTACTACAAGTACAATACAACGCCCACAAACTCATGGGTGGTATAGGTTGTGATGAATCAAAAACCGCAACCAATCAGCAAGGATTTGAGTGCGTTGATGCCGAGACAACAGGTGGGATGAAGCAGGTTTCGAATCAAAGCCCTGCGCACCAAGATACCGGTCACACCGGCAGGAGTTTGGAGTATTCGACAAATAATGTTTCACGGTTCCCTCCCCTTGATGAGAAAAACGGATGCCAGATTTCTGTGGACACGTTTACGCATACATATCCAGGAATAAGAACTTCCACCCAAGACAAATACCCATGTTTTCCTTTGAGTCGCTGTGGTCAAAACAAGAAACCGCACATTGGCGGCTATAATTTTTCCAACATAGATAAATACTCAGAAGGAAACTGGCCTTTGGAATTCAGTGGTGGTAAAACAGACCGTTCCGACAAGTTTTCGGTTAAAAAACAATATGGAAACAATAAAGTCCCGGCTGTTTCTGATGGTCTTCAAGATGAGGGGGGCTTGTCCACGTGTCGCAGTCTTAAGCAGCTACGAACACCAACCACTCCTGGCTACTGCTTTGAGGAGGCCGTCTGTCCGAGCTCTGGACGCTCTCTGAGTTATTCTACTCTCAGCGGCATGGACCCGTGTGCAATGTCCATGGTCAACAATTCACCTAAGGTTGAGCCGATCAACAGTGAGAGGAAAATGTTGAGTGAAGCTCAAGACAACCAAAGCGTTAAAACAGATTTGTCTTGTGGCAAGTTGCCATGGAAATCAAGGGAGAGCATCAGAGCAATAGCAGATGAAGATAATGGAAGGGAAGTAACTCGTGACAGTCTAAGAAAAGAAAGATACACTGAATACGACACAATCAGAAAAAAATTGCATGCTTTTAATGTAAAAAAGATAAACAAATATAAACAGGACTGCTCGGCGAACTTGAAAAAACAAAGCGGAACTTTTGCTCAGACAACCAAAAATGAAGTAACCATTCAGAATTCATCTGCCAAATCTAATGTTAAAAGTAAGAACACTACTACTCCGCAATTAAGTGCAAAGAGCAAAGAGGGGACAATGAATTTAACAGAGCAGGTCCTTGTGGGAACCCCTGTCAAAGTTTCCAAAAAGCAGAACTTGGAAAAGAAACGGAGTGCTAAGGAGATATCCAGGGTTTGTGTACCAAAACCTCAGGTGAAAAAAACTGCAGGGGCAAATAGCTCAAAACAAAATGGAGAACTTGGGGAGAAAAAAATCCAAACAAAAATTACAAGCTATTCACATCAAAATGGGGAAAGGAAAGATTTGAGTCAAAGGAAGACCAGCAACAGTAAAAATAATGGTGGTCAACAAACCACAAAACACATCAGACACCCTAACGTTCAGATTTTTAACTCCAAGACAGGTACTCATCAAGCGTCTCCGAGCATGAAGAAAGTGCACCGTGACCTGAATGAATTTGATGTAAGCAGAATTCGCTTCCAAGGCAACAAAAGATCTCCTTTACCCGAAATCCACACAAGTCACAGCTGTGACCAAACTGTGACAGGAGAAAACTCTAGATACCAAAATGCATTTAAAAACGGAGAGGATGAAAAGGATGTAGACATCAAGTCAAATGAAGTAGAAGAAGATAAACCTGGTGACAATACAAAGACAGGACTTGACAAAGATGATGCATCATCAGAACAGAATACAAAACCTTTGGACGCCGGAGAAAAAATGACAAGTCCAATTTCACAACCGACTCCAGTGCAAGGAACTTTATGTTATCAACAAGACTCCTGTGATAAGGAAGAAGCAAGGAGTTATAGTGTAGTGGAGACAAAGGACAGTGGTGTGCTCAAAGATGAAAATGGTGATATCATGACTACTCTCGATGATGATGATGATGAGGTCGATGAAATGAAGCTGGAACACAAACTTGAAGACAATAAGGTGGAAGGCGAGGATAGCTCTTGTTTTCAAAAGGAATCGGAAGCACAAGACAAAATATATGAAAGTGAAAGCTTGTCCCGAGCATTAGTTGAAGAAAAACCACAATCAGAATGCAGTTTGTCAATACCAAAAGATGCTGCCAGCTTGTCTGATTTGGAGCGAAGTGGGAACAGTTTTCAATCCAACGTTTCAAAAGCAAGCAGTTACAAAGAAATTATGCAAGCAGCCATAGCCAGGGCAAGAGCTGAGGCGGATAGGATGGGGAACTCTAACCCCTGTCTGATCAGTTCAACACTGCAGCAAAAAGCAATAGGGTCAGAGTTCAAAGGACCCAAGGGAAGGAGAAAAACTACCACGGCTTTAAAGACTGTCAGTTCATCGACATCTTTAAAACATTCAGAAACGTCCGTCATATCATCCTCCGATTTCAGACAAAGCAGAAAGAAGTTGAGTGTTTCCAAAATTCCTTGTCCAAAAATGAAAATTCCTACGATGAATGAGTGTTTGGAATTGAGTAGGCCCCGCGGTGACACAGATGCTAGCACGTTGCTTATCAGTCCCGACAATGAGAAACTCAAAGAGTCTTTTGCTCCTATTGAGGAGAACTTAACAAGATCTCAAAATGCAAAGGAAAAACCTGTGATGTTTGCAAGCAATGATGATTTGAGAAGAAACCAACATCAACAAACGAATAAGAAATCAAAAGGTCTCCAGAAATCAGGCATCCCAAGATGGATCAAAAGATCACAAAAGAAAGTCTCTGCGGATAATAAGGAGAAAAAAATGGAGACAGAAGAACAGGAGAAAGGGGAGAATATGAATGAATTTCCTGACAACGAAACAGCTGAGTATACGTCCATCACTGTCACCATCAGAGACGAACATGGACAAATTCAGAAAGAAAAAACATTTCCCTCTTTTGGGGATGACGCTGTTAACGTTAACGATGGCAAGGAATCTAGAAACAGTTGTATTACAAAGAGGCAAAGTGATGGCCTTGTCACAATTTGTGTACAAACAAAACAACAACAACAACAACAACAACAGCAACAACAACAGCAACAACAACAAACACAACAACAACAACAATCCACAAGCTCTCCCAAACCAGCCAACTGCTCTCCCCATCAGATCAAGGGCAGTGCAAAACCAAAGAAAATAAATCACACTTTCACCCATCCTACCGCTACAAAAACAAAGACATTTGCAAATAAAACAGGGGCTCAGACCCTAGATAATGTTAATACCAAGAGCAAAACATCGGCTAGCACAAATCATTGTGACAAATCAAAACTGAAAAGTGATGGTTGTAATGAGAATAATAGAAAAAGCAAAAAAATTTTTAAAAAGGGCAAGAGTCCTTCTCGTACAAGCTCACTGTCAAAGAATGAGAGGAAAAGTAGAGACCGAGAGAATAGTTCATCTGACCTACCCATGAATGAAGACGTGAAGACCAGAGGGCAATGTACCGGTGTGGGTAAGCAGAGAGTAAAACCTGACCGACGGCGTTCCATTGGGGTGGCACAAGAAAAGGTTTATTCAAATTCAAGGCAACCTGCCAAACAGGGGCGTGGTAAAAAACTGGATAGGAATGGTGCGTTGCATCAAAGGGAGGCAATTCGGGGTCCAGACTGTCTTGCCAGCAAGGAAAAATTGTCTACAAATGTTTCAGAATGGAACGATGGCAGAAGTGTCAACCAAAGCCCATCTTCACTGGACACAAGTAATCAACTCAAGCATCAAAGTTGTGGTGTGCAAGTACATTTTGCTTACAAATCCAGCGATTATGACAGCTATCACAACCTGGTGGACAACTGTGAATTCTTCAGCTCCTCAAATGAGTCGTTTGCACAGCATATCCAGGAAAAAAGAAAACAAGTGCAGAGCGAAATAAAAAACAATGAAGAAGAAGAAGAAGAAGAAGAAGAGGAGGAAGAAGAAAAAGTTTGCCCAGATATGGAATACTTTGAAACTCCTTTGAATTCTGAAGAAATAGAGCAGGATGAAAAGACAGAGACCCTAAAACCGAGAGAGTCTCTGATGGAACAGGTAGATGACAGTTTCTATAGAAGTCGAAATGTGATGCAGGAGTACACCCATTCTCTTTGTAATGACTATAGTGATATGGACAATGAAGAAATGGAAACTTCCAACTTAAAAGAAGAAGGAAACGAAGCGCAGGAAATAGAGCGAGACAGGGCAAGCTCTTCTAACAGCGACAGGACAACTCCCAACCAAGAATTTCTGACTCTCATCCACGAGAAAGCAATCCGTTTCCATGCGATGATGCAAGAAGCCAATTCACAAACACAGGCTGAGCTCTCTCATGCCCAGCATGGAGAGGGAGGAAACCAAGAACGACAGGGAAACATGAGTGATCAGTTCTCACAACCCACAGATCAGATCATTTCAATTTCAGGAACAGATAACTCATGCATTCCACAAAATGAAAATTGTTTCGGTAAAATGACTTTAGGGTCAAGCCCCACTCAAAGTGAAGAAGAGTTTACAGATTCAGCAACTAAGAATCAGTCAGAATATGATTCATTTCCTTGCCATGAGGGTAATGAGCAGCCTTCGTCACGCCAAAACCTGTCACCTGGTGACAGTGACAGTGCTTCTGTGTGTGAATCAAGAAATCAAGAGGACAACATGGATTACACCCCTTTCCATACATCTGGTGATGACATTGATGGGCAGTCTATCCCGATGTCAAATCCGACCTGCCCTGCTGTTGACGACAATGAGAAATTCTTTACACAGACCCACAATGCAATTCAAGACAGCACAGGTTGCGTCCCTTGTCACCACCCCAGACCAGAGCTGGACACAAAACTCCAACCGAAGATATCTCTTGTATCCCCACAAATGTACACTCCTGCCAAACGTCCGAAATTCTTTTGGAGTGACGAGGACGATGATTTATCCAACCCCACACAAAATCAACAAGATATTGTTCCAGGACAGATAATATCTCATCTGGGTTCTGAGTGTGAAAATGAAAGTAGATTAGACATGTCAAGTAGCACAAATCTAAAAAACTCAGCCGAGAATTTTGACCAGTCATCAAACATGAATAAAGGAGATGGAAGCGGAACTCTAGAGAATGGATTTCACGATGAGATATCAAATGTAAATGAATCGCAAGAACAAGAAGAGAATATTACGCACAGCCTCTTTTTGAAGAACGAAAGTGTTGATGAGGAGGTGTTAAATCACAGCTCACAAAGACCGCCATTGGAGTCAACAAGGAAGAGCTGTGTAGAAGGATGTCCAGATGCGACGAAATCTTTTAATTTCCAATACAACAAGAGCTCCGACTCTGAAATTTTCTGCAGCTGGCCTGAAAATCTTTCAGAAGAGTTTTGTGATGAAGTTACCATTGTTTATCATAGAGAGTGTAGTAATAATAATAGTAATGAGGGTGAAAGCCTACTGGTGGGTTATGGAGAGCAGGAATGCAATGGGGAGGACATTGTTGAGGAAGAGGAGTTTGAGAATCAATGTGAGATTGAATTAGAAATACAGCAAGACGATCCATTGATACTGGACATCCCTGTCACTGTGAATAATAATAATAAGCCGGGTCACATCAGGGGAAGTGGTCATGGGGCGGGGCCAGAGACGGTGCAAGAGCTTCCTCCCCTGTCCAAGAGGCAGATAGGGCAGCCACACAGGGTCATGAAAAAACAATACTATTGATACGATCAATACTTAAGGCATTTACATCATAAGGTGTTGATATTCTAATGATGACAGCACATCATGGTTGACATGGGGAAGTGGTTCCTTTGACTTTGACCCTGAATTTCAAGTTAAAGGAAAATTAAATAAAATTTGGTTCGGAATGGTGATGAGTATGTTAAAAAAAATAGGGTGAAGGAAGATGAAAAGATGTGGGTCAGGGACGGAGGGAAGGAGTGCAAGCTAGTGATGCTCCTTTTTATCCAATCATAATTCACCCTATCCCTGTTACGGGATACGCAGGCGAGGTAGGGATGTTGTCAGGATGCTGATAGGGAAGAATCCCTTAGATACAGAATATCAATACAGTAGGTATCTGGGAAAATTAAATCAACTTTGGTTTGGACTTGTGATGAGAATGTTGAAAAAATAGGAAAAAGGAAGGCGATGTTGGGATGTTTGTTGAAAGAGAATTTAAAATCCTACATTTTTTAAGTCTCTGTGGTCATTTACTGCTGACTATCACAACACTTCTGTTATGGAATGAGACAGGTGTCAAAGGTTCAATCTTTTGTTGACTGACAAGATGAATAATATCTTTGATTATGTTATGTTTTGTGTGCTTTCATCTTGTGTGGCTATATAATGTGGTGCAATATTAGGTTTTTGGTCAGCCTAAAGATCCCCCCCCCCTCCCTTTCACTCCCTCTGCCTCTCTCTTGGCTAAGTGTGTTGTCTGGGAGATTTTGACAATTTTTCAGATTTGAATTTTTTACTTTTTCAAATTTGAGCCTGTTGTTGACAAAAATGACTATGACTATATTGCCAGTCCTTATTGCATTATTGCATTCTCTTGAATTGTTCTACAAAAACACAAAAATAGCAGCAGCACTGAATTTCAAAACATCAAAACAAAAACCAACAAAGATCTAAACATACACTGGATATATACAACCAGGCAGACATCACTATACATAGAGCATCTACAGCGCACACAGTAGTCTAGAGTCTAGGTAAGCACAGAAGGAAAATCAAACAAGCTAAAGATCATACAAAAATAACAAAGGCTCACACAGAACAAGCTTGCATTAGCAACAAAATACCTCAAACAAAAAGAGCGCTGTTTTAAGGATAAGTACAATCTAGAGTATCGTAATTGTCAAGGCAATTTGGCTCCGTAAGATATCTTTTAAAAACTATATCCATAGCTTGATAGTTGAGAGCCCTAAATACTGTTTCTATTTCTACACAGGAGAGTTCTTATTGGTACAAAAATAAAACAATAACATTCATTATGCCTTCTATGATCATTGTTATGTCATAAACAGTTTTAATTCTAATTTTCTGAGCATCATATTCATAGTTATCTACGCACAGTTATTATGATTCATGAGATTTTACCAATTGTGTTTTTTAGATTTTTAACTTTTTAAAAAGACAGAATGAAATAGAAATAAAATCAATCTTAGGTGTTTTTCCTTTTGGATTTGATGTGTTCTCTCTCTTTCTGTAACTCTATGACCTCCTTGAGTGTTTCATTGAGACTCTTTTGAATCAGATATCCTCTTTCATATTGCTTTTCTTTGCTCCAAAAAATAACAGCTGGTAGGCAGTACACAGAGCTTCCTACCCTGAGCCATAGGGATGAAGAATGAACTCAGCGCTCAAGTCTCAGAACTTATGATGACCAATGTTTTCCCTAAAACTAAAATTAAAAGATTGAGTTTCCATCTCACACCAAACACTTTTGAGTAAAATGATAAATTTCTAATTGTGCAGGATTAACATGTTTGTTTGTTTATCATTTCCCTTTTGTACCGACCAAAGCCAGTGTAGGGACCCGACATAGTGTTTGATACCAGACTGTGTGAAAAAAAAAAAATAAATAAACAACCCAATCTGATATCAAACCAAAGTCAGAAAAAACTCTGAGCCAAGAGATTAAGGCAAGCAGGTGGCTAGCCCACTGTGCAAAAAGACCAACATACAAGTATAAATGTATGGCATTACAAAATTACAGTACAGCAACAAAACATAAGGAAATCTTCAACTCTAGAGAATGTTTTTCAAATCTGTCTACATTCTTCAAGATAGAGCCTTGACAGAATAAAGGTAACATCATACAGAGAAAAAATAAAACTATGCATCAAATTAAAAAAAGGGAATGTTAGGATGAATCCACCTTGAAAACCTTTGCAACTCACATGCTCAAGGACATAAAATCCTACACCATGGGTTCAACTTCTAATGCATCAAGATAAACAGTTTAATTCTAACTTACCAACAGGAAGCAATTTTGAGATAACCTTATGGATACATATGTTCTTAACATTCCACTTTTCACAAAACACATTGTAGCTCCATAGGTAAAACAAAATGAGCTCATGTTGATATTACTGTCAATAAAATGGCATGCCGGAGAATGGATAAAAACAGCAATAGATGCACAATTCATGTACATGTCTTCATATCTGATTACCTGTGCTGGATAATCAAACAGCCATTTGTCCCTTGGTTTGTCCTCATATGAAACCACAGCCTTCTCCATCTCGTATCGCACTGTGCCTCTCATTGCATCCTGAACTCGATTCAACCAGATTTCAACCTGTGATAAACAAACATACATTGATTTGGTACTTTGAAGCTTGATGACCCTTGAGAGAATAAAGAAATCAACCAAAAGGGAAAATGGAGTGCAGGATAACTGGCTGACTCGCTATTCAGCATAATAATATGCTGCCTTGGAAGTTTATCAAATCACTGTATTAAAGCATCTAAACAGCAATCGGTTAGCCACAAGGGTTAGCTACATAGCTTTTGCATTTCACTTAAGTCATAAGATGTGAAAGAAATGCCTTTTCTACAAATGGAAATCTCAGTACAAAGTGAGTTGAGACAAGGCACTAAATATCGATGGTACTATTTGTTCATTGTTTTGTGCTGTGTAGCGTCTTCCCCCAAAAACCTCTTTTTATTGTAAAAAATGTGTGAAGGAAGTGATTGGGAAAAAATTGTTGTGAGTTGATACTGGTTGGATATTTTTTAAGAAAGTCATTTTTTTCCTAGAGTTTGAACTATTTAAATGCATTAAATGGAAGATCCACCCCTTTTCAATGCCCAGTTCAAAAAGACATATTTTGATTAAAATCGTACCAATCAGTTGTCTTTTACATTAAGAATCACCATGGTATACAAGGTTAATTTTTTTCAGCTAACCTGAGAACCACAAAGATTGAAACTATGATTATCATTAATTTCATATAAATTCAAAACTGCTCTGAAGTAAAAATAATCAAGATATTTACTTATTCAAAAATCTTTTTGTTTGCATACCTGTCCCGAGAGATCAGCTTTTTTCTCCAGCTGAACATACTCTCCCTCTTTACTGTACATGCCACTAGCCACTTTCCCTGACTTGTCCAGCTCCAGCTTAGCCATGTTGTCAAACAACTTTGTCAGCTGGAGAGACACCTGAAGAAAAACAGACAAGTTAAAAAATATCAATTGGTTCTTTCCCCCTATTTGGTCACTTCAGAGATGACACTGGGTAATATCTCTGTCGGGCAAATTACAAAATGATTTGATCAACCAAAATGCCTAAGCAAATTTGTTTTTATGAGAGTAAATGTTCATTGTAGCACAGAATATCATCATTTTGAATGATTGATAATGTATTTATTACTTTATTTCACCTTATTATAATATTCTCTGATATCATTTTGACAATATTTCCTTATAGAAAAAACTTAACTTTGATACGAAAAAAAATCAGTATTTTTAAAAAGATATAAAAAACTCAGTTGATTTATTCCTTTTCCTTTCAAGCAACAAACAAACAAACAAACAAACGAACAACAGAAAAATAATCTTCGTACATTAACTCATTGTCTCCCAGAATTGTATCACGAGGATTGTGTTCACCACTGATATATCAGCGGGTTGGGAGAGGAGTTAACCATAACTTACAACACTAGGGTTATTGCCATTGGACAAAATATCCAACAAGTCAGCTGATGATACAAAATAGAATCGGGGAAAGGCAAGCCTCTTTGTTTCCAGGTATTCTGCCAAGGCTTTTTCACATACAATCAGCTCCTTCTGTATAACCTCCAATCTCTCATATAGTCCTGGAATATTACAAGCCTCAACAACGTTCTTTGTCACGGATATGTCTCGAGCCAGGTCCTAGTCAAGAGAAAAATATATGATCATAAAACCCTTTTCCAGTGCAGTACAAGTGGGGATTAATCCCTATATCAGCCTGATAATTCTAACAGAAACAAGTTATGTACAACCTCTGTCTTGTAGGCAACTGTCTAGAACATTTTCTTTAAAGTACAGTGAAACACGTTTAAGCCAAAATTGAAGGGAACAGGGGTTTTATTTCACTTTCAACATATTTCGGTTAAGGGATAGTTCAGATAATCACGTTTTTTCCAGGGAAGCTGCTTGTAATATTATATAACTATGGACACACCTCCCCCCCCCCCCCCCTACAAATTGTGCAGTAAGGCTTAGTTAAGTGTCGGACTCTAGAAGGAAAGGCAGGGTGACTGTTTGTTAGGGGGATGCAAAACAAAAGAGGATAAGGTTGCAGGATGAGTGTCGACAAATCAACCGCTGAATACTACATTTCAAGGATACCAGGCATCTACCCTCTCCTAGTGATTGTGCTGCTCCCTCCCCCTCCTCGACCCAACTTCCATTGTAAGCGTAAGCAATAGGCAAACTGGTTGACAAACAATTTGCGTATCCAAAAGCAGAATCAGCACTCCCCGGGAATTATACAATAGATGGACACTTAAGGAAGTTGTTATGGCATCACAGGAAGAGATGTGAGTGCATGTGTGTTTACCTACCTGTAGGGGCACACAACAGTGTACTTGTGGTTGTGCGTGTGTGTGTGTGTGTTGGAGATTGGAACATGCCATTACTAAGGACTTTCAAGGAGTATATGTGTATCATTGACTGGGAAGAGAATTAGCTTCACGATGCTGGATTTTATCTTTCGTAGCAGCTAAATTACCCAAGAAAGGTAGGAAATTGCGGTCTTTCTATTCAGTTTATCAGTAGTTCGAATGATTTTGTTTTCGGTTTAGGCATGTTTTTTTTAATAAAGAGTAAATAAGCAGCCAAACAATTTCTTTCATTGTTTTAAGTTTAGCCGTTTTTATGGTTTAGCCGTTTTTGGTTTAAACATGTTTCTCTGCACATTAATGCCTCAAACTTCTTAATCCCTTATTAGAGCTTGCATTTTTTGGGGACATAAGAAACAATTTTGCCTTACTGACTTACATTTCACCCTCCTCCCCTTTTATCACACAAACTATCAATTCATCAATTAAAAGGCTAACAAGCATAAACGTTGCAGAACGGGCCCATTTGCAAAACAAAGAAAAGGCAAATCAGATGAATAAGGGATGAAAAATAAGCATCATTAGAAAAATTGCATATCTATAAAGTTAAATATTGTTACAATATAGTGCATTGAGCCCAATATAAATGAAGTGAATCTTATAAAAAAAAAAAAATACAAACTCATTGACACAGACATAGTCTTTATTATGAATAGGTCAGCCTATGAATAACAACGTTTTATTCTTATTTCAATACCTTGAATTCCTCATCAATCCTGAGGAATCTTTCAGTATCCTCTGGAAGTTGTTTACGAATATCATCAGACCCAATGAAAATACTTTCTAAATGTGTCCATGTACGTTGAACTTCCATATAAATTGAAATGACCTGCAAAATAAGACATATAGAATGAAACAAACGAATGTTCATGTCCTCTCCACCCCCAT
>JAUEKY010269627.1:0-14824 GCA_031833965.1 Scyllaea pelagica
CCAGAGACACACCAGAGACACACCAGAGACACACCAGAGACACACCAGAGACACACCAGAGACACACCAGAGACACAACAGAGACACAACAGAGACACACCAGAGACACAACAGAGACACACCAGAGACACAACAGAGACACATGCACACAGCCCCCTCCCCGAATTCTGTCTCCATTTGTTGACCCTTTTTATGGCTTTGTCTTTCATTCATCTATGCAATATGTTCATGTTCATCCACATACCCATCCATTTATTTTTCAGGGACACAGTTGCCCATATGTCTAATAAAGATACAAGCCTTGATGAAAACCTGGAAATTTTGAAAAATGTGACAGACATGCTGAAGAAATCCTTTCCAGTCAACACCAAGTTTCTGCCATCACTGGGAAACCACGATTTCTACCCTAGTGACCAAGCAGACGTGAAGCAAGATGAGATGTACAACAGAACGGCCGACATTTGGAAAGAATGGATCCCCGATACAAATGAGCTTCATCAGTTTATGAAAGGTTAATTATGAATATGACTTGTTTCATTAGGAGTGAAAAGCAAATTTGGATAAAATTCCTAGGAAAATCCTTTCAAATTTTTCTTTAGAAAACTGGGACAAATAGTATGTCACAATTTTCAGAACTGTCAGAACAGCTAAGTAAAGGTTATCATAATATAGTAAGCTTTTACTTAACTGTTCTGACAGTTCTGAAAATTGTGACATAACATATGAAACAAAAAATGACAAAAAAGGGTCTCTGTCAACATTTAAAAAACTGCTATTGGTAGAGAGCTATCTATGATGTATGATTTGGATGAGTAATTAGTCAGAACGCAACATGTTATGAAGTCTGATTTCATCTGTTACTCTTGTCACTGACTTGTCACCCATCTGCAAATATTTATCTCTAATATCACCATTACTAGAACATGAATTTTTGTCATAAAATTTCATTTCATTCTTAATCTGCATGCATGTTATCATGCACAGTTTGTCAAACAATGGTTTGACCATTTTGATTTTGTGAAATTCAAATCCATGTTATACACTGCAACAGGGCATATATAATGACTCTCCCTAACGCTCCCTATTAAGCCCTTAATTGCTAAGATAAGATAATACAAATGTAAGACTCTTTAATCTGGTGTGCTCTCACTGTAGGCTTTAGAACCGACTAGTGTGATTTAGATACAGGGACTGCATAGTTCTCAGCCTGTGGGCTTAACACACATGCAAATCATTCACTTAAGAGATACCAGGCGTTATTTCCGTTCCATTTCATTCATTGTGGAGAAAGCAAAAATGTCACTCAAACAAGCTTTGTAGAAATAGCAAAAAAAAAAAAAAAATCTGGAAGAAAAGTTCATAACCACTAGTTGCCATTAACAGACTTTTGACATCATCTCAACTCTCTTCATATTCAAATCAGATAGAGATCCTGTGCATTCAGAAAACAGCAGAAGCCTTGAACAGGCATGGTGGAGATATGTTGGGTTAGCCAGGATACTGTCTTTGAGTCTTTGGGAAAAACTATAGGGTTTGTAATAGTTGCACGGCCAAACTGTATTGACCATGACAGTAACAGAATCCATCCCCAGTTGGTTCTATAACCTTCACTAAAGACTATAAACTGTCTTTTGTGTGAACTTATTAAGAGTTCAACTTGATTAGAGCTGTGTGGATAAGGGCCCAAATGATTTTGAGTCAATGTTGAACACTCAGAATTTGGATACAATTTTGATAGTTTTGAGTCTTGAGAATTGAACCCTCCATCTTGATCTTTTTATGTTGAAGTATATTAACATATAATACAAACTATGCTTTTTGTAGGCGGCTTCTTCTCCATGGCCCTCGGCAACAAACTGCGGCTGTTGTCCCTGAACACCAACCTGTACTACAGCAACAACCGCATCACAAAGGGTATGGCTGACCCTGCTGGCCAGTTCTCTTGGATGAACTCTGTTCTGAGCAAGGCCCGTCAAAATGGAGAGAAGGTATACAGGAATTCCTTGCAATACTGATATTTATATAAATTAAATTAGAAAATTGTGAAATGTTATATGTAAATATACAAATGTGTATAACATTTGTACATATAATTTCTGAGAGTTTATTGATGTAATGATATCTGTTTGAAGCTGATAGAAACTTTGGATGATTTTCTATCATTTCTAGTATTAACGAAGCTTGGAGTTGAGGGAAGTGATCACTCTAATATTTTGTATTTAAAACTCCGGCTAAGAATTGACTTTCAGATTCAATTCCATCCACAAATATTAACCATTACACTTTACTGTTTGGCTTTCCTTCTATTATCAAATGTTAGTCAAAAGCAACACCAAATATATGTGTGATGTGATGTCTACTATATATCATATATCATTAGTGATTTTAAAAGATCATTGTAGGGCCATTTTTGTTCAATTGTTTTTCTGGTCCTAATTATGTTGTTAAAGGGAGGTTGCTGTGTATCTGGATGTTGATGAACAATTCATATTGAGCCTTTTTTCAGAATCTTCAATTTTGTTTTCCATCATTCAGACCAATCTATTCCATTTGTAAGATAAAAATTTCAAGAAAGTAGGCTAAATCATTTTAGGAAAGCATGACAAAGCTTTCCCCCCTCAGGTTTTCATCAAATGAATTTGGCTTATGAAACTTTGCTCATTTTACCTACTATATCAAATGATTAAGAATTTCATGATGAAACAACTGAGTACATGGTTATGTTGTTTCAGGTTATAGTGACAGCTCATGTCACTCCTGGAGTCCTAACGCCAAACTTTGCCTCATGGATGTACCTTGATCTCCAAAAGAAATACGTCAATATCTTGACAAATTACTCTGACATCATTCTGGCATCTCATTATGGCCATGACCACTCTGATGGCTTTAAGATCATGCAGATGTCAATGGACAGTAAGTATCCAACATATATCTCAACTCATTACATCCATCCTAATGCTCCAGCTTTTACAAGATCCACCACCAGTGCTACTGTAATGACTCATTTATGGGAATGAGTGGTGTCTTGTGTACAGGTTTTACTGAAAGGCTGGAACTTATTTTTATTACCTAGATACTGGTTTCTTTTTTGGAGAAAAGGTCTTTGTGGAAAGCAGGAGGCCTTGATATTGCAGATTTGAACCAGCCTTGACATTTGTGTGAAATTCCTATTCTAACTTTGTATTAAGATTTTTTACATTTGGCACATAGATGGTTATACATACATACATGCATAGAGAAAAATTGATACCTTCAATCAAGAAATAAAGCAGTTCTGGAATGACCTTTGCCTTCAGCATTGTGTGGACTCTGCCTTCTTTTGACAAACCTTATTCACAAGAAAAAGGGAACGGTGATGTGCTCTGTATGGAACGTTGCCTTTTTTTAAAAGAAAATTTACTCCCATCACTTTTCCCCTTTTCCATGGCATATCCAGCAATTTGAATGGATACATAAAAACTTCTCAGTACTTGAATTTCAAATACTAACTACTCGTATGTTAAAAAAGCTTTCAACAGTGAAACATTTTGTTTAGTAGTCCCTAAAACCTTTTTAACTGGGTCACAACTTTGGGCATGAAAATACAGCATATGAATTCTAGAAAAGAGAATAATTTGAACCCTTAAAAAAGTGGCACAAAGAGGAAAGCATGACTTCAAGCACATTTTTATGAGAGGAGAAAGAATGAAAATAACAAAGTACATTCTTTTGCCATATCTAAAATATCCATGACACAAAATCCTTTCCCACTATAAATCAGGTACCGAGGCAGTGGCTCAGTTTGTGGCTCCATCAGTGACCCCATGGAGATTCAAAGCGGGCGACTTGACTGGCAAACCACATAATCCTGGCATGCGCCTTGTGGAATACAACAAGCAAACTGGCCAGCATATCAACTATATTCAATACTACATCAATCTGACGGACACCAACAACAACAAACAATCTAATTGGGTGAGTATTTCATACATCTAATAATTTCTATATCTAGTTTCACTATTCTTACACTACAATATCAAAAATGCATGCATGTTGTTTGTATTGTTTTTTTCACACAGTAATCAGCAATCCTAGCACCTCTCCACCCAAAAATCATTGCCATTCACTTGTCTGACTTGACTGACAGTCTGGTCTCTGAATAAGAATTCAACTTGACAAAGACATGCATCAAAGGATTCATTTCAGATTCGGTGTGTTCTGAATTTTGAATGATGCTAAAACCATCAAACAAAATAATGAAAAAACTCAGGTGGTGTGGTGCAATGCGGAAAGTAAGCGAAGCCATTCAGAGAGGAAGAATGGAGAAAAATATGTAGAGGCCAGTGTTTGAACTCAGACCTGCTACAGCAACACTGCCTTGCAACCAGCAGGAGAAAGCGTTAAGTGTGCTTATGCACTTAGCCATCCACTATCCCAGCTGTGCAGCCTGGGTTCTAAACCCGCCCTCTACACATTTTTCTCTCTCTCCAATTATCCTTGTCTAAATGGCTTTTACTTTCGATACTGCACCACACCACTTTTCTTCTGTTTTCAGTGCCTGCTTCACTTTTTTATCTAAGACACAAAATATTCTCTTTTGTCTGTCAGATATCTTATCTTTGCCTGCGTCCTTTGACTTTGAATCTTGCTATTCGTTCCAGAAATCTCTGGCCGTTGATTTGGCTGCTGATAGCTTGGGCTGATGTATCTTCTTTTGGTTCCTTCATTTTAGACCTATTTGGTGCTGAGAGCCCCAAAACAATCAGCAAAGTGGCATTGTCTCTGATTTCTTTTCATCTAGCCTTGAGCAAGTCTATTACTAGCAGTCAGTATATCACTCATTTTGTTGCAATTCCTTTCCTCAATTTTGGGAATCCTAGTAGTTGGCTGTCAATTTAAAACTTATGTCAAAGAATTTTAGTGGTCCAGAGTAGCATACTGGTGAATTGCTATTTTTAATGTTTTTTTCAATTCTGTCCACAGAGCAAGCTCTATGACTTTCGCAGCACATACAATGTGGATGACATGAGTGTGACATCCTTAAGAAAGATATTTGAGAAAATCAAGGATGAAGGAGGAGAACAACTGGCACAATTCTACTGCAATTATGCTGTGGTTAGCAAATATAACAAGACCTGCACTGAACAAAACAGATTTGAAATTGTGTGTGGAGGAATGCATTATGATATGAATGAAGCCAAGGAATGCGTGGATCAGGCATTATCTGGTGCTATTTCTGTCTCCATATTGCAGCCTGTAATCTTGCTGGCCACCCTTTTTATCAGTGGTTCAAATTTTTTGTGCAATTGAGTTTTTTCGCATTTTCATTCCATAGCTACGACAAAAACTTGATGTTGTAGTTTCTTTGGAGAAAGAAAAAAAGGAAGTTAAAAGTTAATAGAGCCAAATATATTTTTGATTCTCAATATGATACAGAAAGCAGTTTGTTAGTCATGAGTGAGATCTATTGTAAGCAGAGATGAAAATATCAGCTTTTCATGCCAACGGGAAAAGTCAGCCTATTTCTTGACTTAAAAACGAACTTGGCGAATGGAAGATTGGATGAACAAGGGTGGTAAAAGCCGTGTCTCTGCTATTTATTTGAGTATTGCTCAGGGAGTTGCTTGAATCTAGAAATTAATTGGCCGTGTTCAAAACCATTCAACAAAATGACTTTACTATTAATTTGCTCAATTGCAACAACCAAAGATCACATGATTGTAAAATGCAGGCAACACATCTCTGCTTATGAGGTTGTTTTTTATTCCTAGAGTACCTTTTTACTTTGTTTTCATATTTTGGTATGTGTGAGCAATTAAAATGATCTCCATTCCATTGATTATTATCTATTCTGTATTCCATCTCAGTAATAACATAACTGATTGCTTTAGTTACTAAATTGAACTTTATATTTGTATACTTGATGCAATATCAGATGTCTGTGCATTCAGACTATTTTTCTCTTTTTTTCCATGCATGTATTGTCACCATGAAATCTTAGTGTCAGTCAAATGGAAGATAACTATCAAACTTTTTTTTTTACAATATCTTCACATTGTCAATGGACGCAACAAGATTAAACAAACTCCTGGCAATGTATCCAACCAGAATAGTTTCTTTTGCATAGAATAGCAACCTTATTTGGGCTAAATAACATAGCTCAAGAAAACATGACCCAATTTTACTAAGAAAAAAAGAATAATCAGATCTCTCCAAAGATGTTAAAGTCTTAATTTCTTTGGATCTCTCCTATTTTTTTCTGAAGACCTGATCTTCGCTTTACATACCCTGAATATTCAAGCTCGCCACTGAAATCTGGGTTGAGGTATGGGTTGCCATGGCTCCACATGGCAGGAGGCCTTTATTTCCTGGTCAGCCAAACATATGGTGGCAAATGTCCTCTCTGGGTGCTACAGAGCAAGTCTCAACATGCTTTGTGGATAGACAGGTGCTCCTACTACTTAATAGCTTGATCTCATTCTCATATCTTGATGCATGTGTAAACTGAATAAAGTACTTATTGAATAAATCACTCTTGGTTTACTCAGTCACATTATTGATAAAGGCAAACAAAAAGTTGTTTTAAATGGGAGATTTTGGAGGGGGTAGGTGAGCAAGAGAGAGTTGAGAGATCTTATACACAAGATCAACTCATAAGACGAAATGGAATAGTAATAGATTTTTCCTTTGCATGAAAGTGCAGTCAGCATCATCAAAAAGTATTGCATTGCTTTCAAGGATTTTGACAAGCTTTGTTAGTAATTTTGTTTAAATAACTTGTGTGGTTGAAAACACCAACCTTTTTCACCCAAAATTTGGAGTGCTTTGTATTGCCATAGTGAATATGTGGCTTTGTGGTCCAGTAGTAGACACTTTTGGGCTTGTGATTTTGAGATCGCAGGTTTGATTCACTCGTCGGTGATGGCGCAAAGTTGTGTCCCTGGAAAAGGCTCTTTACTCACATTTTCCCACTCCCTTTGGGTGTAAATGAGTACCTGACCGTTAATAGTGTTACCCCTGTCCAAGAAAAAATGTACTAGCGCCTAGCAGGCTGCTTGTCTTGCCCTATTTGTTTCATGTTGCTTTTGGTTGGGGACCCCTTGTAAAGCGCTTTAAGCATGTTCAGTGGTAATTGCGCTATATAAATGCTCTCCTTTAGATGAAAGGATTAAACTAGGCAATTGCATAAACCTTTTCCGAGATGTGCATGCTAGTTTTCATGTTTTGTGGTTGCAAATGGGATGCACAATTTTACAGAATAAGACCCCCTCCCCCCCAACACACACACACACACACACAAACACACACACACACTCTAACTGCTGTGTAAAACACGGCAGCATAATCAACACCCAAGGCAAATAACAAAATGAGAAGAGATGCAGACGGTCTCATTTCCAGGGCTGGTCTTTCATTCTTCCAGCATATACAGTTGTGCATGTCTATAGCACGACTTTTTGTTCCAGAAGAAATGTCCCACCGTAGGCAAGCTGCCGCTATACAAATGAAAATCCAAAGGGGAATAGGCTTTATATTCCAATTTTTTGGAAAATATGGGGAGACGACCTAATTTACCCTTTTCTTAGTTGACTTTAATAATTCATCCACTGAGAAGTGTTCACCATTGGATTTATCCAAACTTTTTACTCTTTAGCAATAAAATAGATTGCCCCGGTAAAAACCTTTACTCTTTACTCGCAACAATTATCATTGCGGAAAAATTAAGAAAAGGGGGTGTGGGTGAAGTCCTACTGTAGGGGTAGCCCCGGTGTAGAGGGTGCTGCAGTATATGTGAACTTCTGTACTAGTTTACACTATAGGCAAATGCGAAAATGGGTGGGGCCACTTTAAAAAGTGTTTTCACATCCAATTTTTTGGAGAGGTTTCCCCGACAATGAACTAAATTTTCCCAAATCTGATAAAACACAAAATCAATCAAGTCAAACAACAGACTTAAGAGTGGAAAAAGATGACAGAATTTATTCATGATAACTAATATTTATAGATATAAATATGATAAAACAATAAATACACTTCATGAAGGCAGTTAAAACAAATTAGCAACCCCCCCCCCCCCCCAACCCAAGAAAAAAAAAAAGAAAAAAATTCTTGACATATCCAAATATACATAAGTGGAAACTTAAAGAACCTTCTTGATTATGTATAATTATCAGAGGGAAGAAGCAAATTTTAAAAACACGATGACAAAGTTTTTCTTACTTGAAAACCAAGTGGTAGAAACAATTTTTAAGCAACACTAATCTCAAGTGAATGAGTAGAGCAATATCAATTTTTTCCCCACAATGTGATTAGCATGTAGCATGAAAAGTCTTTGCATCCCATGAAGCCATGATGAAATGATAGCAGACTGGGGTGAAAGAAAAGAACAAAAACTGGGTGG
This sequence comes from Scyllaea pelagica, assembly GCA_031833965.1. Classification (NCBI taxonomy): domain Eukaryota; kingdom Metazoa; phylum Mollusca; class Gastropoda; order Nudibranchia; family Scyllaeidae; genus Scyllaea; species Scyllaea pelagica. Next base: position 8,381 of record JAUEKY010269627.1, read on the forward strand.
CTTATTTGTAAATTGAGTGCCTTTAACCTGCACACAAAATACATTTTGTCACTTGTCACAGAACAGACAACAAGCTCATCAGCCCCTTCCCAAAAAGTATGATTGATCATCTAGCCCAAAAGCATATTCACAATACTGAAAAGCCCCACAATAGTGCACCATTGTTTTCTTGTTTTTTTACATGCCTGATTATTCATAATACTTGGGGCTAAAAAAAACAGTCCAAAATGGCAAATCACATTTTTGTGAGTGAGTTTATAGGGTATCCATCAATGTTTCAGACTCAAATTCAAATTCACTACCTGTCTTGAATCGAAATTCAATACTTTAAAAGATAAACTTTCACTTTTTCACAATGCTATTCAAGAGCATTAACAATTAAAACTAGATAACATAAGTGAGCAGCTCCTGTTGTAATTTTGGACTTTTAGTTTATTGTATTCCTTGACCTCATAAACATGGGTATAGGCACCAAATCACTATAAACTGGGCATCTGTATAGTTAAATCGATTTTTGATGGCGGCCATTTTGAACATTGAAAATATTAACGCTACACATTTGAAATCTGTTTTATTGTATTCTTTGACCTAGTAAATATGGGTATAGACACCAAAATTACTAAAATCTATACATCAATAGCAAAATAATAGGTAAATCCTAATTTTCATGGCAGCCATTTTGAATTTCAATTTTTGGCGGGAACCATTAGAACCACAAGTTGGTTCCTGCAATTTTTAAATAGAGCATACTCAAAAAAACCCTGGTGCAAATTTTCCTGCTTCTTTCCAGAAGTGCACGATACGATTGCAAAATGTTACATATCTGCCCCAGTACACTGCTTCAAATAAATACTGTAAGTAAATGGGAACCCGTTTCCGTTAAGAAATACTGGATATTCATCTCAAATATAATCTGATTGCAGTTATCATTAGTATTAGTATAAGAATATTCCTGACATTCCCATGGAATGCAGCAGTTGATCAGGTCCTACTGGTACTAATTTTTGCCTTTTCTTAAAGGTAAACGATTTTACAGAACTTTTCTTTATCCACCTCTGGATATCAAGTCCTTTCAACACTTTTTGCTCAGGTATGAATCCAAAACAGTGATTTTGTAGCAGGGATAACGCATACTCTAAACAGCGAACAATCTTAATATGGGTGGAGTGAAGGTAGAGTCTTTACCCAGAAATTTTGTGGGATAAGATTTGGCTGAGAATTAAATCAGGGACTTCCTTTGTACACTTGTTTCAAAATCCATTTTGGTCTTAATCAAACTGCACATAAGCATACCAAGAGGTGTGGATCAAATAATATCACTTTAGTTTTATTCTCTACTTTACAACTTCGAGACACCTGCCTGGCAATGATATACAACTGAAATTTAAAAGAATATACACTGAATATGAAAGAAAAAAACCCAACCCAACTAAGGGATTTGCTTTAAAAAATTCAAAATCATAGGAAATGATCATTGAGATATTGGAGAAAATTTGTATCACAAGGTTTAGTGATGGCAGTATTATAAAGGGATGGAATATACAGCAATTTAAGAAATAAGAAAAATAATATACAATTTCTATGTATAAAATGAGCCAGCGCCATTGGCTCAATGGTATAACATTTGCTGTGTCAGTATGATGTGGTAAGGTGAGATATTTGAATGAGCCCTCTGCTCATCTCTTTGTAGTAGTAATTTACTTGTCCAGAGTTAGCGGTGTTACATGGAATTTAAAATGATTGTTTTAAAGTTTTATTTTCAATTTTGTTTTTTAGCAAAGGAACTGAGCACTATATTTTGGTAACTCCAATCACGTTTTAGCAAAATTTAGAAAATGCAAGAAAGCTTAAATCAGCGGAATGAAAATACTGATACACAATCTTCAGAACGTATTTTGTCAACAAAGTTGATTGACACATCTAAAAAAGGAAAAAAAAATCAATGTAGGATGGAATAATGTCAAAAAAGAAAAATCCCTCAACAGGGATAAAATAGGAGAGAGGTATCAATATCAGGTAAATGTTCAAATCCTTGCCTGCTGAAACAAGACCACCTTGATGTCAGCAGAAGCTAGCACACATGCCGATGCAGCTCGCCACTGAGGCATACAACAAAGGCAGGGCAAGCGGTTTATTTCATTCTTACAAGAGCAGTTTTTAGCAATAGAAGATACCAAAGCAGACTCTTGTATTGCATAGGATGAGAGTCACAAGGCATGGGATTTTTTTTTGGAGAAGACTTGACTATTATAATACTACCCAAATGGTTTCAAAACAAATTTTCAATTGATAATGATAACAATTATAATAATAATATAGAGCAGTTATAGAGTGCACATTCATGGCAGGGTCAAGCATAGTGCACTTCAATTAGGCTTGAACTAGTGAATCAATGGAAGGAAATCAAATTGTTTGTTCTTTTCATCAACTTTAAAACAATTGGGAAGTATTTTACATATAATTACAGCTAAGCATTCAAAAATCAATAGCTAATTGCACCTTTTAAGAATAAATATGATTTCAAAACGCTCACAAAATGCCTGATGCTCTTCATTATCTAGACATTTGTCTCCATATTTTGGATTTCTTACATTTGAACAAATATGTTTCTGCAGTTTTTTTTCTTTTTTCAAACAAATTTAAGAGTACAACCTTTGAAATTCAGATGACTTCAATTATCCATCCAGTCTAAAACTAAAAGGCACATTCTCATAATGAAATGGTTCAAATGCCCCAGCACAACATCTGCTTAAAGAAAATCTCATTACAATGGCTTTTGGTAAGGGTTTTTTTAACCTTCCACACATCACCAAATGTTACTACAGTAACCAAGGACAAAAATGAAAGGCTGTTTGACATAAAACTTTAACACCCTGTCCGCACTGAATAAGCAGCCAAATGGTTTTACTGATTGCCTGTACTTGGCTGACTAGATAAAGAATTCTTCTGTACTTTATCTTTTATCCTCAAAGATATTATACATTATAAAGAATTCCACTGATAAACTAACTGCATTGATTGATGGGCTCATTCTGAAACTAAAATGTAAAGCAATGATGAATGAGATAAAGTAAAATGTTTCCTCAACATAACAATGACTTATTTTCTTCAACTCCAGGTACATCTTTCCACAGCAACAAATCAGAGAGAAAATGATCTTTGGTTCCCCCATAACATACAGCTATTACTCGGCAGTTATTACAACTGCACTTAATGATTAAGACCCAAAAGTCTTTGACAGCTTCTGTGTGCATATTGGATGCTAAATCTGTTTGTTTATGACGGGGTACGGAAGGAATTGAATGTAATTGAGAAACCCATATGTACCATTCAAATTCAATGATCAAAAAATCCCCACTACAATTATAACAAGAAAAAGAATAACAAGAAAAAGAAAAAAAAAGCCCTTTTAAAAACAATTTCTTGATCAAAACCATCATGTTTAACGTCAAAGATTTGTTCTGAGCATGACATCTAATGCTATTGGAGGTTTCAAATTCTATCTATTTGTCTAATTTCATAAGAGTCATAAGTGCTTAATAACACAACAAAGTTTTGAAGAGATGATAAACTTTATAAAGAAATAAAAATATTATGATGCAATGTGGGAATTACTCATGATCTGACTAATCAAAGCGGGTACATCCAAATCTTACTGTCCTCATTCTAACAACAACAAAAAAAAATTCAGCCTGAAAAAAAAAAAACAAAACATAAAAGGTTTTTATACAATGCAAAAAACAACAACAAAAAACCAGAGCTAAAGAATGAAATACTCAGTTCAGTTTGCAAACAGATTAGGCAGCACTGTTAAAAAGAATGAAATTATTTGATAATGATTCCATTTGAAAATAATTGCAGTTAAAATAAATCAACAACTTTCTCACTAAAGGCAAGAAAAAAAAAAGCAACATATATGGTTGTACAATAAAATGAAATACTGCATAACATTCACATATCTTTTAAATGGACTAAAATGGTATTGCATTTATTCTCATTGCAAAATGACAACAATATTCCAATGGGTAAACAAGGGCATTTGTTGCTCCACAAACACTGGGATGCATTTGTGTCCCAAATGTGATGAAACTTCAAAGTTTCCGGGAGAAAAACTGAAATGTACTACAACTTCTCCCTTGAAAGGGAAAATCTTTTGGATTACCGATGTCTTGTGCTAGCTCCACTCTGTGTTGATGGAGTTGAATTTCTGCCTAGTTGTCTGAAACCCAAGTTTCATTCCCATTTTTAGGTTTAAACAATTTTATAAATTCCCTAAAACGCATCCATCGGAAGATCTTTCACTGATCATTTAACTGAACAATTCAATGAGGTGTTTTCTATTCATGTGCAATTAGTATCTAAGAAGAATAAAGCCACAAGGGATCCATGATTATTTTGCAGGTGGATAAAAATCATTAGCTTTTGAAAAAGTTTTTACTGTTACACAAAAAGTGATGCCAATAAATAAATATCCTCTTTTCTGATTAATTGGATTTTGAATTTAGGTGTCCAAATTTCATGAATGAATACAACTAAAATACATTTTGTGCAGTAGATTTGGGAAAAAAATTGTTTTCAAATTCTGAGCAAATGGGTAACTGATGTGAGTAAAACTGCTCAGCAATAAGTGAATTGAGTTTTTGAATTGGTCTGTGTGAATTTATGCCCACTTAAGACTGAGATGTTCTCCCACATTTCATAATTTGATTGGAAACTCCAAAACTACAAACTTTTATGGCCAGTGATATGACCTAAGAAGTGTTGAATCATGAATTAAATCTTAAAGGGTTTTTTTATTTGCCTTAATGCTCTTATGAAATTTAAAAAAATAGCTTCATTGCTAAAAGAGAGATCATGCATTACCTTGCTGGGAGAGAGAAGGACACTCCTTTAACTATTTGACTATCCCTGCAAAGTAAAAGCATGAGCAGCATATAATTCACACCAACACCATAACACTCTTAATTCAATTCCTTTCTATTTGACACCTTACAATTATTTCATTTCATTTCATTACCAAGTACCCTATTACCATCACAGTGTAGGGCCGACTTGTTGAGAAGGAATTTCTCTGGATCATGCCATTAAGCAAAGCATGTGATCAGTCCACTGTGACCTTTTGGTGGTAGTGGTAGGATTTCAATTTTGCCCGGACAGCGGCCTTGCGGCCTACTCTTTTCGATTTCCAACTGCCAAGGGTTCTTTAACGTGCGCAATGTGCACACGGGACCTCCGGGTTTATCATCTGTTTCCGATAGGACTATGCCCTAGATCCCACCTACCGATGTTGTAGGGATCAGGGGAGTGACATACAGTGTTTTTCTTGGGGTTTTAGCGATAAAAACCACTATGTGATTTTTTGTCCCAAGTTGGACTAGAACCCGCGTCACTTCGTTTTCAACAACAGAGCAATGACTACTGAGCCACTGTATCCCCCCTTACAATTATACATAGGTGAAATAAGATGATTGTGAGCTTCATTAGGGCAAAATCTATCTGTACCTGTCTTTACATTTCAAAGTTTACTAAAACACTTTGCGCTTTCATATTATTCCTTACCAAATTAAACTGTATGTAATGTTTTATTTTTAGTTTAAAGCCAATTCAGCCAGAATACTTACTCATAAAGTTAAGAAAAAAAACCCCAAAAAACAGGATAATAACCTCTTACCACCAGCTCTTCTGATGTTTATAGAAAAGCGATAAAACAATGGTATAAAACCAAGCAATAGTTTGAGAAGATCTTCTCCATAGGCACCTTTGATTGTCACGAAAACATAACAGAATGAGGTTTGAATGGATAAAAATAAAGGTTGGGCTGGATTGAGATCATATAAGCGTAGTGACATCATTTCTTCAAAGGATCCAATTAACATGTCCTCTTTGATGGAAGTCCCCTGACATATTCACGCTTACAGTATCACACACAGACAGAAAACTCTTTGTACCTTTACCAAAATAAATGAAGCCATGGAAATTTAGCCGAATTTTTTTTTCAAGAAAGATTTTAAACATCTGTGAATCAAATTTGGGACAGTCTGTGCTCACTATGAAACAAAATGTCAAATTCTATAGGAGCATTTTGCGCATAAAAATAAAATGGTCAATACCGATGAAAGATACACGGTTGTTAACAGGCGCTGATTTAGTCAAGGGGTCAATTCACCTGGCGCGGCAGTGTGGGCGGTGCCCTGGTGAGTCGTGGGCGGTGCCCCGATGAGAGGAGGGCAACACAGCATTACTTGGGTGGTTGAAATATCAAATAAATCTTAAGGCAAAAGTCATCCTGATTTCCCTTTAGCGCGATAAAATAGGGCAGACTTGGCTGTTTACGACCATATGAATTTCATTGAGCAAGGTGGTTGGTTGAGCGTAGAAACGTGAGACAAAGTTCCGCTTTGTTTTGCTCATCTGTGAACAGACATCTCTTGTATGAAAGGACTC
>JAUEKY010269738.1:1812-14822 GCA_031833965.1 Scyllaea pelagica
CCCCCCCCCCCCCCCCCCCCCCCCAAATAAAGCAAACAAACAAAACACACACACACACACACAAACACACACAAGCCACCCAAAACACTGAGACTGCATTGAATTTTAATGTCTTAAGGTGGACTTCATTAAATGTTGTAAGGTTGTCTTGTTATTTTCCATGAAAAAAAACATTCTGAAACCAAACAAAGAGCTAAGGATCCATTATGTGCCCAGTCTGATGAGTACAGCATGGATGTAAGGGCCAAGGATGGAACATTGTTTATAACATGCCTTCTTCCTACCACACTAGTGTCTTGAGCTAAATCTATTCTGGCCGAGCATGGAGTACAGGTGTTTTGAAAACTATTGGCAAGTTACCATAATGCACAACATACTTTGTATTACTACATCTATTACCACTGTAGATCAGCTATCCTAAGCAGTGCACATGAACCCTGTAAATAGACATCATTACTGACAACATGCCAGAGAATCTATTGGATTCGTCGGGCACTGACCCTCAGCCATATGTCCTGCCTCACAATCTGGCAGTATTCTAGATGTAATCTATCTTCGCATCCTGTTTTAGTAAACAGCACACTTTTGACATTCTACAAATTATTTATATCATTTCCAGTCTCACTAAACGTGTATATTTTGGGTCAAAATCCAAGTTTATAAGCTTGAAGCAATAAGGCAAATTGCTTCAAATATCTTTCTGCAAGGGATAATAGAATCATTTTCTTTAACATTGATCATTCTATCTTTTTTAAACTGTGTATATGCATCAACATTACAAACTACTTTACTTAAAAAGACAACCATGAACAAAACAATAGCCATGAATACAATTTATGAAATTGCTTACAAACTTTCTAGGCTTGATTATTATTCATTTGCAAAGTCAATTGTGATTTTGTCCTTTAAAAAGTAAGACGACTGAATTTTTTAAATGGCAAATCTGGACACAAACCAAAAACTGATAAATCCTATATCATAATGTCCTGAGGGTTCCTTACTTGTTATGGCTAGAGATTTGGTTGGAGGATAGAGACTACCCAAATGAACTTGGTACACCGGCTTCGTTGGTGCATTTGGTTGAGCGTCTGCCTCGTAACCAAATGAACTTGGTATATTTCAAGCATGAAATATATGGTGTCACCAAAGATAAAACCCATCGGACTATAGATATACCAATTGAGTTGGTTGCATCAATTTCAGTTAACCAAATTCACACACCTATGAAATCTCAACAATGAGTAATTGGTTGGTTATAATTACAGCAAAAAAGATGACACAAATGATTACATTCTTACAAAATCATGCTGTAAAGAAAAGCCTATAAATGAAATTATTGATAAACTAATATTTCTTTTAAAAGTGGTTCTGTATCAGTGCTTCTTTCCTGAAAAAGTGGGGTATGAGTGTAAGGAGTTAAGATGACACAGTATTTGTTGCTATCACAGAAACAAAGTGTTTTATAATAGGAAGTGGAGTCATTACGTCAAATCCACGTTAGCTAGAGTATGTTTGCTGGTTGTGGTTACAAGAGCAGAGAGTTGGTTATGGTTACAAGAGAAGTCAGTCTATCCGGGAGGTACACAGAGTTCAGTTAGGTACACCAAGTTACATGGAGACACAGGGGTTATGACAGAGTTAGGTACCGACGCATCTCTACCTGCCAGCAGTAGAGGTCTTTTGGTTTCCGTTTCCTGTTGCTCCGATCCCATTGCTTGTTTTATTTTGGCATTTCCATAGGGATCAAAGAACGGGTGTCTATCGTCATAGTCTTCATCAGACCATTTCTTGGCTTTATCAGCCTCCAGGTATCCATAAGGCCTGCTCGTACTCTCACTGTTTAATCCTCTGTTGTGCCTGTACCAATAGTCCCCATTCGATGCATCTTGTCTTCTTCCAGCCTCCAGATTGTAATAGTTATTATGGGACTTAGCATTCCATCCAGTCCCTTCTTCTGGCTTCTCCTCTACATCAAGATAGTCCTGACTGGCTGAACGTCTTGCCACATCATGGATATGACCAGTATCTGGATCGCCTATGGCTGTAGAGCTGTGAAATCTCCGCTTCATCCTTATCAAGGAGTCGGATCCAGACTGGCTCCCAGACATGGATGATGGAGGCCGGAATGCGGAACCTCTTGAATACAAATCTTCCGAGTCATCACGTATTCTATGATACGAGCCCATAGGTGGAGAGGTCTTTCCATACGCATCCAACGCATCATCCGATTTGTAGCCGCGGTGAGATGCGGACAGTTTCTTGTGGTCAAATGTGCCTGACCATTGATATTCGCTTTGAGAAATTAAACTACGATCAGCAGCAGAGGGGTCGACTGAAATAGATTCATGGAAGGACAAAGAAGAAATGTTTATAGTTCAAGCAGTGAGAGCCATGGTGGGTTTCTTTTTTTTTTTATTGTTGTCGGGGTTTTTTGGGGGTTTTTTGGAGGGGGGGTGTGGTAGTTTGTAGTCACTCTTTGTCAGTTTTGTAAATTTATTCATTTTATTAATGGTTTTTACTTCCCTACAGTACTCCAGACATCTTGGGAATGATTCAACAGGGCTGTTTTCAATTTTTCTATTTCTTGTATTGGGGTAAAGTGGCGACAAAAGTATCAGAGTGTGTCAATTTTTTTGCATTGTTTTAATCACAGGATTTTTTTTATCAACATAATCTTATACATTTCCTATCCCTATTGACAAAAATTGACATCAAACTCACCAAAACATCAGAATATCAACAGCCCGCCATGGCTTTTCTCAGCCTGCTTTGGATGAGAAACTTTAAGTTAGCTAAAACAAGATTCCCAGTAAGCCGGTAAGGAATATATTGCCAAAGTAAGCAATGACTGAAATGGTTATGACACATGCCTGAATTGGTTATGGCACATGCCTGAAATGGTTATGGCACATGCCTGAAACGGTTATAACACATGTCTGAAATGGTTATAACACTTGCTTGAAATGTTTATGACACATGCCTGAGATGATTATGACAAGTGCTTAAAATGATTATGACATGTGCCTGAAATGATTATGACGCATGCCTGAAATGATTATGACTCATGCTTCAAATGGTTGTATATGACACATGCCTGAAATGGTTATGACACATGCCTGAAATGGTTATGACATTTGCCTGAAATGGTTATGACACATGCTTGAAATAGTTATGACACATGCTTCAAATGTTTATGACATGTGCCTGAAATGGTTATGACACATGCCTGAAATGATTATCAGTCATGAGAAACAAAAAGCCATGATAGTGACCCTAATTCTACAGATGGCGACTAACAACTTGTTGCAATTTGATTTGTTCAGCAAAAGCAATACTTTTTAGCCAAGTTTTTAGTAAAAAAATATTTTTTTAAAGTGGCAGTTAAAAAGCAGGAGCTGTCAGCTAGATGCATAGCTTATGCTCAACTTTAAGCTACTTGCTAGGGAATTTCAAATTTAAAGAGAAACACTTTAAAATCATCCCCCAAAATTTGAATTGCAGCGTGAAAACTTTTTGTGCTTTTTAAACCTCAGACTTCAGGGGGTAGTCATCCATCCAGATTTGGGAGGATTTCATTTCCTCTTTGCCATTAAAATTAAGCCTCTGTCTAAAGTCTTGTTGATTTTAGTTTCAGTGGCCAACAAAATCTGACCTGGGATAGGTTTTAATTGATGGTATTTTCATTGTTTGTAAAGAATTTGCCAAGTGATTGTACCATCCTGACGAGGAATTTGTACTGATTTTGGAACACCATGCTGACCTGAAGTGCTGTCTATACACAGCCACTCTCATATTATGTATACACATATCTAACAGCATTAGAAGCAGCCTCCTAATTTCACCAAATGATAATAGAAAATACAGAAGACCAGTACTACTGAAATTGCCTATTCACTATTCCCAAACAATACAAATTCTTACTTCATTGTAATGACTAGAGTCACACCAAAAGTCTTCATAATACCAATATGGATTCTAAGACCTCTAGTAAAAAGCTTTTCAAAGCATTATCTTATCATTTTTGTTCCAGCCTAGACAATGTACACAAAGTGGAGCACAAAGAGGAATATGCATTTCATATAAAGATATTTAGCGCCTGTATTGGCTAAGCAGTGTATCTTTTTAGATAAGGCTGCAAGTCCCATCTCAGGCTACATTAAAACTTGTTTGACCTCCCTAGATGAACACCTCAATGTTTTATTTTCTTTGAGTCATTCAAGAGTAGGCACAGTGGGCTAGCCACCCGCTTGTCTTATAATCTCTTGGCTCTGACTTTTGTTTGACATCAGATTGGGTTTGTGCTTTTTAACAAATTCTGGTGTCAAACATTATGTCGGGTCCCTACACTGCCCATTAGGCCGTAAAAAAGGGAAATTGATAACAAAACAAAAACAATGAATATTTGGCTGATTGAAAAAATACTGTTCCATCAACTCTTACTACATAGGATTGTAGGAAGGAAACAACCACAGATTCATATCACACAGAGCTTAGAAGGTACAAATTAAGAAAGGAATGAATGATACAAAGAGGAAACAATACATAACAACTAATGACAGTTCTCTCACAGACACCAGCATTAGAACATCTAAGAGATTCATACTTGGATATAGGACATATAGAGTGTTAGAACATTTAGAACAAATTCATAAATGTCTTGATACATTGCCATCCCTTATAAATCTTCATTTGAATGGAATCCTGCAAATTTGTGGTGAAAATTATAAGAAAATTCTTTTAAAAGACTGAAAAAAGTACCCCTATCTCATCTTTGCTTATAAAAATCCCCACCCCTTATTGTCACCCCTCTAAAACAATGGCAAAATTGTGTTGGCTCTACTTTTCCAATGAATTTGTGAAAAGAATCCCCTTGGATGTCCAAGCTCAAAGAGCTGAGCTTGTACCCTTTTAAGAACATATCTCAATCTCACAGTTTGCTTCCCCTGAGCAACCAAAGAGGTAAAAATCACGATGATAACAACAAATTAAGATGATTTTTCCAGTCACCTTACCAACAGCCTGTGTCAGGCCATTTAATCTGTTTAGACAAAACTTTGTGATGTAGTGTGACTAAACATGATATTATACTATTCAAGGAAATTGATAGAGGGAAAAATTTGATTTCTATAACAACCATCAAATTATACATACTGAAGAAATCCTTCAAAGAAAGACCAAAAGATAACAGTAAACGTCCTTTACATACCGTGAATATTGTGAATAACACTGTAGACTCACCTTTATCAGGAGAGGATCGAAGACTGTGGACGCGTTCATAGGCCATCCGCATCTTCTGAGCCTCAGGGTCAGCCATGTTTCTAGACGGAGGGCTCTGGCTGTTGCCTGATTGATCGTGCCTCCCATCCCTGTTGCCTCCCCGAGATGATTGGCTGGCACGACTGGCTGTCGAGTGACGGCTGTTTGGAGCATGGCTCGGCATCTGGGCACTTGACAGTGGGCTGGCCTGTTTCTTAGCGTCTGGTAAATCCTGTTAAAATTGCAGCAGCAAAAGAATCCCTCTTAACTATTGAACAGCTATCACTTAGATGTAGAAGACGCTACATTTAAACATCAGTGCATTCAGAATGAGCAGATCTAGGGGTAACTTTGTTTTGGTCACATCACGGGTAGTGAATTTTTTTTTTCTTTAGTTAGAAAATATCCAGTTTTTTATCTTTTACATGGAAAAAACAAACAAAAAAACAAACAATGCATTTATTGCCATCATTGGATTGCGAGGCAAAAATTACACACTTAAAGGGAATAGCACCCAGTCCCTTATTCAGGTATCTTGCTTGTGAAAAGAACAAAACATTTTCATAGAGTTCAACACTACAAGAGATTTTACTGATTTTGTTCACTCACTCGTGGTGACGGGTACTGGAAGAAAGAGGGTTGCTGCATTCGCTGCTCGTTGATTTTTGCTGAGGTGAGGAAGTCCCTTTGAGTGGACGGAGTCTGGACTTTAGCTATTTCCTGCACAATGTGCTGCCTCATCTCAGCCGGGTAGGGTGGACGTCTGGGTGGCTGGTCAATGGAGGAATCTCTGGACGTGTCCATCATCTGGCGGCTGGGTAGGTTGACATAGGTGTGGGGGCTGTGGTGATCTCCAGGCGTGTGGGAAGCTGGCGACGACTGTCCGTTGTCCTGATGATAAGACTGGTTTGGACTCTGGTGTGTAACCTGATTTTCTGGTGAGAAGGAAGAACGCATTGAGGTGGAGTTTCTGTAGCTAGAGTTAAGCCTGGGGTCATTCCTCCGGAAGTCGTCGTGCGAATGAGGTAAATTGGTGTCGCTGGACTCTCTGTTGAATGAGCGGTTGATGTCGTGGGGTGAGCGATGAGTTCCCGGCTGGTGTTGAGTTGATGGTGGTGATTGGTGCTGGTTGTACTGAGGATACCCTGAGGAGGATGTGGACACAAAGGATCTTCTATCCTGTTCTGGTGGCGGTGGGTAGCCCCCATTTCCCCCCATCTTCTGTGGCTGCGGATATCGTCCTCTGCTGCCCTGAGAGCTCTGGGAGAATCTGTCTCTGACGTCTCCCCCTCCTCCTCCAGGAGGTGCGTTGTGTGAATACTGGTTCTGAGTTTGGTGGATCTGCTCGGGGTATGGAGGCTGGGAAGTTGAATTCCTTGAAGGATTATTATACTCATTGCTTCTCAGATCTCTTTGATTATCGCTGTTATACATAGAACCCTGGGGCCTGGGTGGATTTCCGCCCTGAGAAGGATACTGCTCTGGTCCCTGGTCTCTGGGGTAAGGGTCACCCTGCTGGGAGTAGCTCTCAGGTCTTCTGTGGGGATTGCTCAAGTCCATATAATCATTTGGCATCCCTTTGGCATTATTTGGAATTTCTTGCAGAGAGCCTGTTCTGTCCATTTGCTGGCCGAGGTAAGAATTACGCTGATCAGGCACTGCTAGGCTGCTTCTCACAGAATCTGGGGCAAAACCGTCTCTTAGGGGTCTATGCTGGTGGTGATGGTAGCCCCCCTCCAAACCAGGCCCCTGGGCAGGGTTCTCCCTCGACTCGTTCTGCCGGAATCGGTCTTCCAAATTGTCTTGCCACCTTGGCTGATTGGCCGGTGGGTAGTTTACCATGCCGGCATCACTTCCTGTATCGGAAAAGCCCCTGTTGTGAGGCGGCATGGCATAGGAGTCTCTATGCGAGCTGCCCTGGCTGATGTAGCTTTGACGTTGGCCCTGCTGGTGGATGAAAGGGTACACCCCGCCCATTCTCGGGGGCTGGGGCTCAATCGGACTCAGAGTCGGGTCATTGTCGTAGTCTCTATAACTTGGGGACTGATCGTCCTGTGAGGTGGGAAAGTTCTCTCTTGGGTCCATGGGAGCGTCTTGGTGGTTGTAAGGCCGCAAGTTGTGCAAATTTTGGAGGGAGGGATTTTTTGAGATGGATGAGTTGTTGTCGATGTAGCCAAAAGAATCTGGGTGCTTCGTGCTGCTGCCATCTTTGGGTGGATAGTGTCGGAGGTTGTTGTTAGTTTCCCTCTGAAAGCTGGAATATGATAGAGAATCAAGATGTTAATTGAAGATGATTTTAACTAAGTCAGTCTAACTAAAGGTAGATACAATTATTCATTCCATATTCTACCCGGTTGGCAAGAGCGGCATTACAATGATGAAAAACATATTAAGAGTGTGAGAAATGTATGGGAGTGTAGAAGGTGGGAATAAAAACAGAATATATATATAAAAGAGAGAGAGAGAGGTACATAGAGAGAAGGGGAGAAGGTAGGGGGTAGGGAAGGAGAGAGAGAGAGAGAGAGAGAGAGAGAGAGAGAGAGAGAGAGAGAGAGAGAGAGACATTCAAAAGTTCATATTCTTCATTTTAAATGATTCATTATTCAAAGCACTTACAAAAAATGATAAAATTTTTTTTTCTAAATGATAGAAAAACGACAATATTCATTATACCAGGGCATCAAAACCCTCATCTGACCCTTACCCGGCCTGGCCGTTCATCATGGACGCTTGTCGGAGTAAAGACATCCACAGAACTAGTTCAGGGGAGTCGTCAGTGGCTAGGTAAACTGTCTTTGTATTCTCATGCTCAACCTGTCAACATAATATTAATTGAAAGATCTCAGTAAACTGTTATAGTCTTTACTTCATTCTTCAAAACAGATGACAATGAAGGCAATGGAATACAGCCTAATGTGAAGTTTTAAGTTAATGAAAAAAAAAGTTCCCCAATAATATTCTGATCTTGAAAGTTTTACCATCAATAATTAAAAGATAAAATGAAATTTAAATGTCTTGATGATACAAACACAGCGCAAAAACAAAAAATCCACAAAGAATTTTGATTGATGAGATGTTACTTAAAGAAAAGTTTAAATAAACTTAAATCTAGATGGGTGAGATTCAGCATAATTTTAAACAATTTTAGCCATTAGATGATATCTTTGAACAAGTTTGCATGAACAAATTACACTCTAGGAAACTACAGAACTTGTTAGTCTTTGAAAAATTCACAAACAAGGAATGAAATGCCTGTAGTGGCTAAGCAGTTTATCTTTGTAGATAAGGCTGCAAGTCTAAACTCAGGCTACATTAAAATTTTGTTTGACCTCCCTAGATGTACACCTCAATGTGTATTCTGTTTGAATCATTCAAGAGTGGGCACAGTGGGCTAGCCCCCAGTTTCTCTTAATCTCTTGGCTCAGAGTTTTCATGACTTTTGTTTGATATCAGGCTGGGTTTGTACTTTTTGACACATTCTGGTGACAACATTATGCCGGGTCCCTACCCTGCCCATTGGTGGTAAAAAAGGGAACTTGACAACAAAACAAAACAAAACAAATAAAGAAGAATACTACAGTTCCAATTCAGCTGTGTCCACCAAACTAAAAAGAAAGCTCTCTGGTATTACAAGTCTAAATCAGCTGCAATATCAAAGAACTTATTGACTCCACCACAACAGAGTGGGGTATGTTGGGGAGATTATTGACTAAAATAGAATTTAAAAGTCTCAGTGGTATTACTACTACAGTCCAACAAAGAGTTTCATCTCTAGGATAATTAAAGGCCCTCTGGTATTTCAAACACCAACCTTGAATACAAAATTCCTTTTGATATTGTCCTCCTGTGTGCATGGGTTGATCTTGTATCCCGGCAACAAGATGGAATCAAGCACAGACACCTCTTCCTCCGCTAGAACAGAAAACAAATAACACATTTACAACTACAGCGTGTTGACTTTTTGTTGTTGTGTTATTTCATAAAGTGAAAACTAGACAGAATGAAATCATAGATTTTTTTCTCAAATGACATTTTGAATACTATCTCACATCAGCAAAGAGCACCTTTGAACAAATAGCACAGAGCTCCATGAGACCTCCCATCTCATTCACAGGCTGTTCTGTTAATTCTGAGCCATTCCAGCAAAATGAAAATGCTACTAAGCTTTACACCAACAGTTTAAAGAAATAATAAAAGACCAAACCATTATGATAAATGGCTGATATGAAATTAGGTGTCTGCACTTTATGTTGCATATCAATGAGTTTTCTTGGCCAATCATAACAAAATCACTTTGTTAGCTATCATTTTCAATATTGTTTAATCTACCTCAAAGAAATGTTCTTAGTTCATAAACTCCACAACTCTTTCTATAGAATATGTTATCATTTTTTTTAATCACAAGCACAAACCATCCTGGCTGATTATATTTCAGTTCATTTTCTAGACTATCTTTCCTCTTACTTCACTAAATTGAATTAAATCCATTTTATATTTGGAGTTTGCATCAATATACATATCCTATGAAGCTCTGCTTGCGAGAACTAAGCATTCAGTTACCTTTATAGATGAAGAGGGCAAAATCAGCTAAGACTACCCATCTTTTCTTCCAGGATTTAGATTTAGACAAGCCTCCACTCTCCTGGAAAAGAAATAAAATAGGAAAACAATCATGAAAAAATGGCAAAACAAAACTGGCAGTCTATGACGGCCAATTTGCTCCTTTTGGCAAAGGGAGTTTGATAAAAGCAATTAGATTTTGTTAAAAGAAAGAGGGTAAGAAAACAGTCTATTTTGTTGTCATTTTATGGAAGTGAAAATGTAGGGAGTGAAAAAAAAAAAAAAATCTTTATTTCTCACTTCGTGATAAAGAACAGTAAGGGGGTTGGGAAGAAAAAGGGTAGGGTGAATAATAAGAACTATGTTCACATCCAAAAGGATGTTTAAAAAAAGAAGCAATGATTCAAAAAAAAAAAAAAAAACCCTTGCTAAATCTAGTTATAACTATTTTTTTCATTTTTCAATGAAAATCTTATGGTATTTCCTTGAAGTATTTCTGACATCTTCTTGGACTACAAACAGTTTATCACTGAGAAGTGGTTTGATTGCATTGAAGTTTTTTTGCTAAAGCTCTAAGATCTACAGTAACCCATGCACAATCTACTGGTTAAGGCACTGCTATCAGTGATGAAGATGTCATATCATCATATCAAGAGTAGGATCGATTCAAGGTCAGCACTACTTTCTCTGAGCCCTTGAATAAGGCTATTTACTACATGGTTCTTGTTTAACATGTGAGAAACTTAGTCCTTTATAGGCAAGCATCCTATACAGAAAGTGACTTGTTAGCTCCAAACTACAACAACCGTTACAAAAGCACTGATCCAATTGGCTAGACGATTGTGCAGAATATCCTCATTATCATCTTTGTCAACACCATCACTATCATCATCAACATCATTATCACCTTCATAATCATCATCACCATCATCATCAACATCATCTTTGTCAACATCATCACCACCAGCACCACCATCATCAACATCATCACCATCCCCATCAACCTCATCATCACCATCATAATCTTTGTCAACATCATCACCACCAGCACCATCATCATCAACATCATCACCATCATCATCAACCTCATCATCATCATCATCATCATCATCATCATCACCATCATCATAATCACCCATATCTTTCTCACCTACAATCAATGTATAGGCAACTGACAAACATCTTCCATTCTTTCTTACCCAGACAACCAGCCTTAAAATAATCATCCCTACTACATAACAATATCAGTATTTTTACACAAACAAAACAAATTGAAAGTTCAAATTACATGCCCTTCATCACACTTAGATGAGAGGCCAACAGCACAAAGACTCACCAGTCTGTACAGCCATCCCTTCTTCACAACTTCAGAGCTAGGGTTGCGCTTAGCCGTGGGAGCCTTCACACTTCTGAAAAAGAAACCAAGCAAAGCTATTAGCACACACAATTCAGGACCGGAGTAAAACTTTCACTTTTTAAACCCAAAACAACAGTCAGTAGCTTTGAAAAAGAACACTTAGTCCATGATAAACTGCTCTGGTAGATAAAAAGGGAGTCCTCAATGTTTGCATATTATATGACTTTCGCCAATAAAAAATCACAAATCTGCCTTCACATTTCTGAAATAGAAATACAGCAAAGCTATCAACACAATTCTGAACGGGAGTAAAACTCTCACTTCTAAAACCCCAAACAGTTGTAACCCAAAGCTACTGTTAGCAGCTTAAAAAAAGAACACTTAGTCTCCCACAAACTGCTCTGGTAGATAGAAAATTAGTCTTCAATATTTGCATATAACACGGTTTTCCCCGATTTACAAATCACAAATCTGCCTTGACATCTCTGAAACAGAGATCCAGTCAAGATATCAACAGCTCACATCTGAACCAGAGCAAAACCTAGACTGAAAATAGCTCTCAACAGCTTAGAAAATGAATACGTTAAGAACATCAATCATGAACTGATTTGGGAGATGAAAAAAAATTCTCAATGTTTGCTTATGACATGGTTTTTCCACCAATATTACAAATTACAAATCTGCCTTTTTAGTCTCTGAAATAGACCCCCAAGGAAGATATCAACACAAATCTGGACTGGAGCAAAACTTTCACTTCCTAAACTGAAAATAGCCCTCAACACCTAAGAAAAAAAATATTGTTAGTACACAATGAACTGATCAAGAAAAGATAAAAAGTTAGAACTCAACATTTGCATATGGCAAGGTTTTCCACAACTTATAAGTCATAAATTTGCCTTCACGTTTCTGGAATGTACATTCAGTGAAGATATCAGCACATATCTGAACCAGAGCAAAACTTTCCCTTTTCAAACTGAGAATAGCTCTCAACAGCTCAAAAAACGAATAAGATAAATTCATCATGAACTGATCTGGGACACAAAAAAATAATTTCCCAATGTTTACATATGACATGGTTTTCCACCAATTTACAAATCACAAATCTGCCTACCAGCCTCTAAAATAGACACCCAGTGAAGATATCAACACAGATATTGACTGAAGCAAAACAATTTCACTTCCTTAACTCCAAATAGCTGTCGGCAGCTTAGAAATAGACTACAGTAAGCCCACCATCACATACACACTGTGCCAAATACCAAGCTAGACCTCAGTGTTTGCAAATGATACAGTGCTCCACAATCCACAAATGACAAATGCGTCTGTGACAATGACATGCTGGCAGCCTCAAGTCAAAGTTCCACTGGCTGTACACAACAAGGACATGTTTTGTAAACAGGTGAATAGCTAACCTTTTTTTTCTTCTACCAAAGGTAAAGAACGGTAAAAGGGGGGAGGGGGAGGAGTCCCATAGTTCTGGCAACTTCAGTATGTCCAAACTTTGTCATCTTTGTCATGAACCATCGACATAAAAAAAATCAAAGAATGCTTTTCAAATAGAATTTGATCATTATACACAACAACAACAAAAATCCCAACAGTTACGCACATGGAGTCATACAACAGCATATTATGAGAAATAAATTTCATTTTGAAAGTCACAGTGACGCTATAAAACCAACACATTGACACATGACTGAAAAAGAAAAGAGTGAAATCAACGTCAAATATTCTCAACTCTACATCTCTCCTCTGAGAGCAACACACACACACACACACACACACACA
Source organism: Scyllaea pelagica (assembly GCA_031833965.1). NCBI lineage: Eukaryota > Metazoa > Mollusca > Gastropoda > Nudibranchia > Scyllaeidae > Scyllaea > Scyllaea pelagica. The sequence continues at coordinate 14,774 of JAUEKY010269738.1, forward strand.
CACAAACACACACACACACACACACACACACACACACACACACACACAC
>JAUEKY010269849.1:0-14822 GCA_031833965.1 Scyllaea pelagica
GAAATTCCGTCTCAATTTGAGTCGGCCCTACACTGTAATGGTAAAAGGGTACTGGATAATGAAATGAAATGATGATATGTACCTGGAAAAAACTTGATGAGGCATCGCTTGGCCTGCTGCCTCGTGGCCTCTTTTTGAGCCTCCGACTTGACGGGCTGGGAGTCTGTCCAGAGTTGTCCTTGCGGCCAGACGGTTTTCCTGATCAGCCGAAGGTAGGTGACCAGCATGGATTTTGACGTGAGATCGTTGATCACCTCCTCCAGGTAGCTGTTGACATGAAGAGGAAAAAAAGGAAAAATAGGAGATTATTTTGTATCTGGGGATATTATCATGCACCTTTAGCAAAATATTTCAAGTAAAATTTAGATAATAAATGAAAATAAAAATGAATCAAAGGCAAGACAAATAAAACAAATGACTATTGATATTGTACCATGATCTATTCTGGTTTGATTCCGTGTTTGATTTCGCTTTGTAAATTTTGAAAAATACAAGAAAACGTTCTTGAGCTTGATTTGAGACTAGATAAGCAGATCGGGACATCCTAATTTTACCAGACTGATTGCTAGTGTGAAGAATGATATTCAGGGTTAGCCTTGCTAAAGCACACAGGCCCCACAAGGTCAGGCATAGGCTACGTACTTGTTGAGCACCGTCCTGACGGCCGTCTTTACCACGGGCATCACACTCTCCCTGCACAGCCAGTGGTCAAGGTCCTGAAGACCTTGGGCCACAAGGTCAAGGACAACATCACTCAGGTCTGCAGGGGCACCTACTTTCAGGTCTGAAGACAGAAAGAAATAGGAAAAACATTGGGGAAAACCCCAGTCAACAAGAATGATGCTATAACGGTGAGGAAAGGCTGGATCTTCTCAGCTACAAGCTATAGGGCAGCACACAGCAAAATTGAGAAAGAGTGGTTAACCTTCTGGCAGAGCTCGGCTTAATCCGGAGTTGAACCTGTGTCTCACTACTCGTATTTGTTTCTTGAGATGACTGTATTATTCCCTCAGTCATCCATTTCCCACCCGCCCACCCCCAACCCCCTCATGTGTGCCTACACTTAATCTTAGTATGCTTTTACCTTTGCTTCCTTTTCTTTGTGCATTAACATTTCATAAATATTTCATTATGCAGCAGGTGCCCTTTTACCATTACAGCCTAGGACTGACTGATCTTGAGATGTAATAACTCAGGATCATGCTGTTAAGCCAAGTAGGTGATCAACCCACTGTGACATTTTGTAGGAGGATTCTTAAATTTTGCCTGGATAGCAGCCTTCCGACCTTTTCTTTTTCAATTTTGAACTGCCACAGGTTTTTCAATGTGTAAAACATGCACACAGGACCTCCAAAATTTATTGTTATTCTCTGATAGGACAAAGCTATTGATCCCGCTCTCATACATCAAAGGGACCAGTGGAGTGAAAATGGTTTTTGTCAGGCTTTCAGTAATAAAAGTCACTAAGTGATTTTTTTTGTCCCTCGAGGGATTTGAACTTGCATCATCTAGAGTTGAGAGCCAGGGCCACTGAGCCACTGGGTTTCCCCAGTATTTAAATCTATGAATGTAGAATAGAACACATTACAAGGTTTGAAATCAACATTCAGCATTGACAATATAATTTGTTGAAGGTAATGACAGTGAATTTGCTCTTTTCTTCTTTCTGTGTGACGTTTTTCATGTAGTGAGAGAAAAATAATATGGCAAATAGAAGCAAAAGGAGAGGAAGAAAAAAAAAGAGAAGGAGAGGAACCACCTTGATGATTAGATATAGAAACAGAGGGGCACGGACTGTTACAAAAACAAAGATGGCAAATGATGCACTGAGAAAAGACACACGAAGGAAAATACGTGGAAGTTGTGAGCAAACACTTACCCCAGCCAACCAGCCCTGGATCGCTGGTGGAGGACAAACGATGTGTTTCTTGGGCCCGTGCGATGAGGGCAAGCACTTTCTCTATCTCCTGCTGGTACGTCACTCGTATCGTCTCGGAGCCCTGGGAAGAAGACATGAAGACGGTCTGCTCAGTTATGCATATGAGCTATGGAGCAAAAATGATGCGATACTGGAGAAAGGAGTGAGCTTCAAATATCTCGGAGTTATCGCGTCATACAAAGCCTGAACAATCATAGTACCCAAGATTACCAAAACAATAGCTGCAAGGATAAAACTTAAGACCGTCTCGAAAAACAGAAGAATTGATCTCCATGAAAGATAAGGTTGATGTGCTCACTACTCATATCCATATAATTTTCTTAAAGTTTGTCAATCATGGACCCTGACTGTAGTCAAATAAAGGAGAACATGAGGCTTGGAAAGGCAGAGCCTGTGGAAAGTACTTGGCACCACACACTAGGGTTCCATTAGCATGTGATGAACATCTGCAGTCTGAGAAGAGCCGAGCGTAGAGAAGGGTGGGACAGTTTGGTCAAGACAACATCTATGGAATGCCCCCACAAGCAACTCGCTTAAGGGATACATACTAGACTCTAGGCTTCTATGGAAACTGTGTTTGATGCTTTCTGACTGTTAGTGGGCACTGATATAGCCTCTATTGTATTGATAGCACCCTGAAACCCTCAAGACACAAACAACCAACAGCTCCAAGCTGGCATTGGATGAATCCATGCTCGCCACAGGACCAATAAGTTACTGGCCACAACAAGGGGAACACTGAGAGTAAAGCAACCACTTAACTAGGCTAGTGACATAAAAAAAAAACCCCAAACATTTAAACATTTCAATGCTCCTGTCTAAAAAAAAACTGTTAAAACATTATGGTTCAACACCTACTTCTACACAGTTTACGCCACATTGCCGGCTGAGCACTCTGGATATGTTAGCGTGCCGCCATACAGAGATAAAACGGAGAATTCACACAAATATCTCACCCAGTAACATTATACTGACACAGGGCCAACCAGTCTTAGCACTGTTCCCATAATGCTGAACGCCAGGCGGGCAGCTGCTGTAAATTTTTACGATTAGGTATGTCGCGATGTGGGAATCAAACCCGCAACCTACCAGTTACAAGGCCCAAGCTCAACCAAGTGCGCCAACAAAGCCAGCACATTGGTGTTTAACACCCATAAAGCCCATTTCACAGGCGAAGGGCACTGGACAAGTTAACATGTTGCTGCCACACGGATACAAGGCAGGATAACATGAATATCTCACCCAGTCACATCATTCTGACACCGGGTCAACAAGTCCTTACACTGTTTCTTTAAAGCTGAGAGCCAAATGGGAGAGCAGCTAGACTGCCGATTTTAATGTCTTGGGTAAGGCAATGCCCCGGATTGAACCCATGAACTACCAATTGGGAGGCAGTTGCTCAATCCCTTAATCAAGCCTATAGCTCCAGTTTCTATACTTTGTGTACTATCGCTTGTTTGCATTTTTCTACTTAGCTGCCAATGATAGCAGAAGACAACAGTGAAGATGCCCTGCTTTTATAGATAACATGAGAAACAGACCCTCACAGCCCGACAGCGTTAATGCACAGAGTGAACCGTCATATTCTTCAATTCCTCCAATAAATGAGTGTTGAAAATCACACTGCAAACAGTAATTTTTTTTTTTATTTCATCATCATGTCTATTTGATTTATAAACTAATTACTGAAAAGGATTTAGGTTGAAACAGTTAAAAGATTGAAGAAAATAAAAAAAAAGTAGCTATCTTAAAATCCAGAGTTTCACCAAGTATTTTGCTGAAAATTTCACATTTTAAAACTTGTCAGAGCTTGAATTTCTCATTCCCAAGATTAGGGTGACTCATCATTTGAAGAGCAATAAGTACAAAAAAAAACAACCCCCCCCCCCCAATACACACACACACACACACACACACACACACACACACACACACACACACACGCACAGATATGATATAATCAGAATGAAATATTGAAGACATGAGTGACGAGACAAATCACTGTTGTGGCTGTGACATTCTTTTTGAGATAAGATAATCATCCCTGAAAATATAGGCTTTTCCGTTTCACAGATAGGATGATGCAAAAAGGTCACTCAAAGTTGAGATTAAAAGTCATACAACGTTGAGGGTTTTATCTTTAAGAGATAGCGACGATATTGTTACACAGTGGTAAGATATAGTGATATCACACACTACAACCGTATCAGTTATAGATTTTGTCTAAAGGATTTTTTACTTTTTACCCTTATGATAAGTGTTTGCATTTAAAGCCTACTTCTCCCACTGTCTACCACTTCATGATATCCATAACTTGGTAATTATTCAGTGCTACGCTCTTCAACATCTGATCTAGAACATCTTGCTTTTAAAGGCACACAGTGCATTTCTTCTTTACTTGCATCCCTCACTGTGATCATGAATCATGAATGTATAAGACGTCCTTACAACGTCAAATCATCATCAGAAAATAAATCCTCTTTGCTGGCATCCTCAACCCCACCCCCCACCCCCACCCCACTCTCCAAATCAAAATACGAGAGTATTACAATCAGCATCTCTACTGCTGCTCTTGCTGACATCAAAATTACTTCTAATAGCTTCTTAACTATCAATATCACCACCACCAACATGACCATTTAAGGTCACCACGCCATTGCCATCTAATAACTACCACACAAACAAGTATCTATAAGATGAAAAAGAAAATTACTTGAAAGTTTAACACTCTGTTTCAACACTATGTAGGTCATATCCCTAGCAGAGTGCTCTGAAATGTCAATAAGCTGCCGCATAGACATACATGGAAGACTCAACACAACTATCTCACCCAATCACATTATACTGACACTGGGCCAACCAGTCTTAACACTGTTCCCATAATAGGTGGGTAGCTGCTAAAAAAAAATCGATTTTTACAACTTAGGTATTTCATGGCTGCCTGTAGTGGCTAAGCAGCGTATCTTTGTAGATAAGGCTGCTAGTCCAATCTCAGGCTACATCAAAATTTGTTTGACCTCCCTAGATGTACACCTTAATGTGTATTTTCTTTGAGTCATTCAAGAGTGGGCAGAGTGGGCTAGCCACCTGCTTGTTTTAATCTCTTGGCTCAGAGTTTTGCTGACTTTTGTTTGATATCAGATTGTGCTTATACTTTTGACACATCCTGGTGCCAAACATTATGTCGGGTCCCTACACTGCTATTGAGCGGTACTAAAGGGATTTGATAACAAAACAAAAAACAAGAAATGAAGATCTACATATATTTCCATTCTTTCATGTTGCCCTCAGTGCTTTTGGTTCAGGTGGCAGAGCCTCTGTCTTGGAATCAGTAGGTATTGGTTCATCCCAAGGCCACATCATGCCTGAGACATTAACTGTTGGGAATTCCGTTGTTATTCCACTCTGGCATTCTATATTGTTGAAATTGAAATTGATGCTTGTTGGTTCTGTGTCAGTACAATGTGGCTGGACGAGTTGTTGGGTAGACCCTCCATTTTTCTCTATTTGACAGCATGTAAACTTGTCTTGAAAGTTCTGTATTTGATATAAGCTATACAGCTTTTGACAAGGGTATTAAACACTAACAAATGTAGTTGTGCATTAGTCTTATTATTTATAATTGGTTTTTTCTTAATGAGGGGAAGTGACATTTTTGGTTTTAAAAGGCTGTCTGAAAGAAGGCTTTGTGTGAAGTTGCAAAAGCTTTCTTTTTATAGTGTAGAAAAGGTGGCGAAAAGGAATGCTAGCTTCAAAGCAAACTTTTGATTTCCTGCTTGTTTACTAAGGGTTTTTTGGTAAGATTGACACAAGTTAGGTCATATCAGTGCCTCAAAGTAACTGAAGTCAGAATTAGGATGAAAAGAAAAAAATAAGCATGCATAATTGCAATACAACTGGAAAATACTTTCTTTTATTAGAGTAAGAGACTGATTTTAACTCAAAGTTTACAAATGATATAATTTCTTTTCAAATTAACACATTTTTATATTATTTTCCTACTTTGGTCAAGTTGAAAGGATGTTCATCTGAAACTGGTACACATCTGTGAATGTTTTTGTATAGTTATGAATTCATTGACTCTCTAAATGCATTGCTTTCTCCAATGCCTGTGCAGAAACATGAGCCTCCCCCAACGGTTCCTGGAGGTGCCCAGCAATTCAGGCCTGAAGCCTGTCCACAACCATAATAGTGTTCACTCTCTCACTGCCGATGACAGGGAAGATTCGCATGCCAGGTAATGCACACTATTGGAGACTTCATTTGCACACATACTAAGACACATGTGACATGCATTCACATATACTACACACCAACACACACATAGATAATCAAATCACTCTTGATTTGTAGATTGACTTTATTACTGTATTCAGCATTGTTAGATATAAAAGAAAACACAAGTGAGCAGTTGCTTTTTTATTTTTTTTATTTATATCCCACTAGATTTTTGGTTCATGCGTGTTTGTTGTTTGTGGTAATGTTTGTCTATCTAGAGTTTTTACTGCATTTGGACTTCAAAATCTGCCTGTACCTCTTATTGCTAATCTTATAAGTTATTCTGTCATTATACTTTTTCTTAATGTTGTATGATCTCTAAATTAATTTTGATGTACCCTACTTCAGAGAGGAAGATGATCAACAAGTCCTTTTTAAAAGAATGAATGAGCATAGTAGCATTTTTTAATCTTGATTTGAATTGTGAGGGGATGGAGTATAAGAATTTTGCTTGAAGTCAATTCTGTGTTTTATAACATTGCTATTCATCAGTCGGCATATGGAGGAAGGGCGAAGGAAAACACATGGCCATGAACCAGATGACATGGAATTACGGGAAGATTTCCGCAAGCCTCGAGATTCACTGCTCTCAGTCTGTGCCGATTTCTACACCAAATCTTTCTCCAGGCTCAAAGAGCTACGCAAGATTCTGTCTGACCCCGTGTTCAGACCGCCTGAGTTGCTGGATTATAAAGCTCATAATGTAGGTTTGTCCATTAGGCATTTGTGTGTGCTTTAGATAGAAATACAGACCTGCCAAGTGCTCTGAAAAAAGCGGAGTCTCCGCTTTTATAGCCAATACTTAAAGGTTTAAAAGTGGTGGTGCTCCTATTTTTCCCTGCTTTTTTCCTCTCATTCCTTTTGTTTCAATAAGGAATGCTCCGATTTTTTTCAAGGAATGCTCTGATATTTTGGTTCCAATGGTTGGCAGGTCTGGGAATATATACAGGTAATGAATATTACAAGTCACTTCAGGCTCATTGTCACTTAGAGACAATTTTCTTATTAAATCTATTGCTAATGACTTATTACACCATAGTTTTGATATTTTTTTTGTGTTGCTCTCTAGAGTTGAAAATCTGATAAGAAATGATGATGATAAGCTATGATTTAAAGTTGAGCAGTGCACATTAGGGCACAGTTGCTCCAACCCTTCTCGTCCTTTTTACAAAAAACGAGTACTTTTGACTGTTTTGGCTTGGTGGAAGTAAAGAGTGACATGGAATGCATTGAATAAAAAAGCATGAAGCCTGATAATGATATGAAAATGGAATAATAAATTGTAATGAATAAGTCAGATATAAAGATATTGAACATCTTCCAAATTCATTCTGAATATAGAAATGATCATAATTGATACACTCATTAGATTTAAAGAGGAATGAGAATTCAACAAATAATCATGAAAGATTATCATTTATGTTTTTTTGGTTGTTGTTAATCTTTTTTTTTTTTGCTTTGAGTTTGAGCTCATTGTAGCACAATGCTATTTTAATGAAGTGGCAGGTCATTTTTGTTGGAGCTACTCATGAATAGAGGGTGTGTACTATTTTTACGGAAAATACTTGATTCTTGTAATTTTTGTTTTTTCACAGCGCCTGGCAGAGATAGCCCACACCTTGTTGAAGCTTGCCCCGTACGATCCTGTCACTATGGGCTGTCCTGGTCTTCAGAGGTAAATGATACATACAAGTGCTTAGTGAGCAAAGCCTTGTGTACTAGTTTCTTCTAAATATCTCATAACTAAGAATTAATCAGATACCCTTATCTTATTTTAAGATAGTTTTTGTTCCAATTAAACCTTATCTATTTGTGTTTATTATTCAGTTTGCCAATGACCCAACATGATACTTAGACTACTATTGCATTTGCTGATTAGTTGTTTATATAAAGGAATTGCAGAATTTTGTACAGCTTTGATCATTATGTTTACTCCCTAACCTGTGTTTATAGATTTAGTCTCGCCAATTACGCAGAGAGAGATTATTTTTGAATCTACTGTTCAGTATGTTATGTGAAAGAAAAGTTCAATAGTGTACAGCTTTGATCATAATCTGTACTGCCTAGCCTTGGGACTACCTTACAACTTATGTTTTGAAAGAATTTCCTGCAGTTTTCCTTCATTTGAACTAGGTATGATTAAAAAAAAAACTATTATAAAACCCCCCAAAACAACAAAATTTCAATTAGTTTTGAAATGATTTGTTTGCACACAATGACTCCGCTCTTACAACTTTTTTTTAAAGGAATTTCCTGCAGTTTTCCTTCATTTGAACTGGGTATGATTTTAAAAAAAAAAACTATTAGAAAACCCCAAAAAACAACAAAATTTCAATTAGTTTTGAAATGATTTGTTTGAACACAATGACTCTGCTGATCTCTCTATCAAAATCGGCTGCCACTGTGTCTAATGTTGCTGGTGTTTCACATTTTCATCTACTCAGATATATGCTGGAGATTTTACCCACAACTGATTGGTCCAATGAGCTGATACGACCAGGCCTTAACCTGGTGCTGCGTCGTCTGGATCGGCTGTTTACCAAAGTCTCCAAAAAGTCTGGACTGCGGGTTAGACAATCAGTGTGTTTGTTCATTGTGTGTATATGTTTGCCTTTTATATGGTCGCCTTTTTTTTTGATAGAGGTAAAGTGAATGCCCTAATACTGCTTCAAATAAGCATTTGCTGTTTTGCATATATATCTTGCAAAATGTATTGACTATCATCCAATTTCAATTCAACTGATCAGGAATACAGGTCTGCTTTCAGTTTTAGTGGTGATCCATCTTTGTGGGTGTTTTGGTAAAATCCATTCACATCAAGCAGAGGCTGTTAAAGCCACATGAGGCCATCTCTGAATAAAATTACGGCTAAGAATAAAAGAATGTAAAATTTCTAAATACAAATTTGAATACTTTTAAAGTCTTATCAGTCTACTCTTAATTAAAGCTTAACTCAAGTACATTTTTTATCATTCAACTCGCAGTGACACAAAAAGACCCTTGAAGGATATCATTATCAAGGATAAAAAAAAGCCAACTATGAATGAGTTTTTGATTAATTTTTTAGCTAACATTGTTCAAACAGTTTTATTTGAAGTTTTTTTGCTATATACTTTGCAGCGACAAATAGATTGGGAAGCAGCAGCCAACATACTCAAAGGTGAGAAGTTTTATTTGCAAATATATTTAAATTATGCTTTCTTTTTTTATGATATAATTTGCTTGATATTCCTATGAAACCGTATCTTCTCGTGTTATATTGTTTTGTTTTTTTTGTTTTGTTTTTTTTATCTAAATCAAAGTTTAGATTTTGAAGATTTGGACACTGATATTACTTCAGTAGTAGGAAGTACTGAAAAATAAGTTTAAAAAAAGCAAAAATGATGTTTATAAGATCAAAATTTAGTTTCTAAGACAGTAGTTCTTGTCTTAAATGATGCAATTTGACTGATACCAGGGATATTGCTCTGTCTCCATTCCCTTATTTAGTTGATGAGTAATTTGTAAGGACTGAAATTTATAGTTTATTATCATATTCAGAGAACTTAATTGTATGATTCATTTCCACTCACTTTGAAAAAAAAACCTGTGTACAGTATTGATGAATTATATCATAATTTAATAAAATAGCCCTTCCTTCCTCCATAACCTATTTCCCATGTTGAGTTCTTGGTGTATTATCATTTATCTAAGATTGATGTTTTTTTGTTTCACCTTTTCAGGGGTATACCAGACCCTTCGCAAGTTTTCCTTCATTGCGGTGCTACCTCATCTAAAGGTAATGTCTTTATTAGATCAGTGCATTTCCTCATGATTCTAAACAATATGTGTATGTCAGGGATGTACATACGTTTGTATGTAGCAGAGATTTCTGTTTTTAATCTAAAAGCGAATGCTAGGTTTATTTTGTTCTATCTCTTTTGATTTTATCTGTTTCAATTCTTCTCTTTTTTTTTCTTTCTTTTTAAATTTCCATATTTAGATTTTGGACAGGCCGTAACAAAACATAGGAACTTCTTCCTCTATCTGTATACTATAACATCTTATCTGTGGTTTATATAGCAAGTTATTACTTTTCTATTTTCCTACTTCTGCAATTAACTCTTGTCCTCATTGTCGTATGCCTGCCTCCGCTCTAGGAAATTTCCATTGCTGTCTGCACCCAAAAACTTCCTTGAGAGATTATTCTGTCACTTTTGATATTACTTATCCAAACTATCTTACCACTTACATTCTATCATATTTTCTAGACTTTTAGTTTTCTTCCTTGGCTCTAGTGTCTTGTATTACTGAAGGCCTGATAAACTGAATATGGACATTTGTTTCTTGTTTTGATCATTTAGATCAGCTTGGTTGGTGCAAGTGGTTGAGTGTCCGCCTGTATTCGTAGTTTGTGGGCTCCATCCCACACCACGAGATACCATAGTTATAAAAATCGGTTTTTAGTAGTTGTCCTCCTGGCGTTCAGCATTGTGGGAACAGTGCTTAGACTAGTTGGCCCGGTGTCTATATAATGTGTCTTGGTTAGATATTCATGTGAGTTCTCAATTTATCTCTCTGTGGCGGTATGTTAACATGTCTAGGGCGCTCTGCCAGTGATGTGACCTATACATTGTGGAAGGAAGCATTTAACCAAAATGTTAAAAAGTGTTGCTTTTTTAATTATTATTTTCTGTTTTTAATCAGTTCCCCTTTGCATTGCCCAATGGCAGTGTAGGACCCGACATAATATTTGACACCAGAATGTGTCAAAAAGTATAAACCCTATCTGATATCAAACAAAAGTTAGGAAAACTCTGAGCCGTGGGATCAAACCCACCACCTACCGGACAGATTGAGACAAGAAGGTGGCTATACTTTTTTTTCATTACTCACTCAGTTCCCTTAAAGCACAATTCCTACCTTTCTGAATCCCGTGCCTCCTCCAGACTTTGGTGAACGTCCTGATCACCATCCTGCTGACTAGCTCTTCCTCCAGCTCAGGCCTGGCCGAGGGACTGACCATGGGCACCGGCAGCAGCCACCGCAGTGACCCCACCACCTTGCAGTCGGAGCCCAGCCCCATCTTCGTCTCCGCTGTGGTCAAGCTGGTGGCCATGCAAATGCAGGCATTAGGGGTCAGTGCATGTTACTGTTGTATATTGTTTGTAATCATAGGGACTAGTACAAGTTACTGTTGTAGTGGGGTTTTTTTTTTGCAATAGTGCAGAGGATTAACCAAGATATTTCTATGGGAAACAGTAAATAGAAAGTCTTCAGAGAAGAAACACTCCTCCCCCCCCCCACCTCTCAGACAAGTGTTTGGGTCCTTCAATCCTGACACTGTAAGGGTTTCAGGCGTCATCCAGGCCATCAGTCCTTGATGTCTTCCTGTTGCTTTTTTTTTCCGTTCTCTTGGATTCAAACCCAAAACGCAATATGTGACCCAAAATCTCTTACCAGGTATTAAGTCACTGGAGCCAAACTAAGAAAATCAAGGTTTTAAGTGAATTGGGTCCATTCTAGGGTATTTAGGATGTTGGTTGGGATAGAATCTCTAGCCCTCAAATTTTTTTTTAAAACAGCGATCATGTCACAATAAACAAACAATTAGCATAAAAATGCTTGTGTCTGAAAATTTTTGATAAAAAGGAATCAAATATTTCGATATTGAGGCCCCTCAGTATCACTGACAACAAAGAGCCAAAGGCACGTGAAACGCACACTGCTGAAAAGTACATGACTTAAACCGTTCAATCATTTACATGACAAGCAGTGAAATGGTTATGAATACCTGTACTTTTTCAATTTATAGGGCTGAATGGGTTCAATTGCCTAAACATGGCACAGAACTTCAAACTTGTTTTTCTTAAAACTGAGTGTGCTAACTCCATGCACTTCAATCATTGATATCTCAGCTGTAAATTGATAAGCTTAAAAACTCAGCTTTACTGTGGTGCAAATGGTTAAATATGTCAAAATGCAACTTAATACCTGGTTTGAGAAATCAGGTCACATATCCACTTCTGGTGCTCAAATTCTTTGCAAGAAATCCCCAGCCAAGAGCAACACAAAACTTATGAGACGAGACACGTAGCCTGCTAAGTGCTAGTACATTTTTTTTGGCCACAGTGACAGGGACAAAGCTGTTAATTGCTAGGTACTCATTTTCACCTGGGTGGAGTTGGGAAAATGTGAGTAAAAAGTCATTTCCAAGCAACTTCATTCTTTAGCTGATTGTATTGAACCTGAAATCCCACAATAACAAGCCCGAGAGTCTACTGCCAGACCACAAAACCTTACCAGTTCATTTTGAGTGATAGTTTGACATAAGTATATCATAATGCTGGTTGTGGGTTAACATATTGAAATAAGGCAGAACAGGTAACATTTATTTACAGACTGGCTAATACTCTTCTTTTAGACAGCTGTGAATAATAGATTTATAAACTGTGTTGTATGAATTAATAATGATAATAAATTATAATAAAAGGCATTTCTATAGGGTGCTACAATAACACAGTAACTTTATTTGTTTTGTAATTTGGAGAGTACATAAAAAGGATTTTGTAAATCTGTATTATGCTCTATTTTAAATGTATGAGAAGAGGAAAAGCATTAGATGTGAAAAAACATTTTAGGCCATATTTTGAAATATTGTGATGGAAATACAGTGATGGATCTGGTGAGAAAATAAGATTTTAAGGTATGTAATATTTTGATTGTTAAGAAGAAAGCAATCAATGTAACTCATACTTAAACTAAAAGGTATGTTATTCAAAAATCCAACCGGTGTATGGATAAAATCAGTATAATTAATGATATCCATTGACAGATTGATAAAAAAAATGTATCACACTTTTTCATACAATGCAATAGATTAAAAGATTCATTTTTAAAGCATTAGAGTATCCAACCCGTTCATCGTGACTGAATGTCTATTTGTTTGTGTTCAACCCTCCATCATAGGAACAGTACAGCCTGGACCAAATTTGTGGGGGCGTGGCAGCTTTCTCCTCCAATGAGAAATCTCTCCACCTCCTCATCAACTTCATACTCCCTTTGTGTATCCGTGTGGGATCCAACTGCAGAGGTTGGTCTTTCTTTTCACTTCCTCTCTCATTTCATTTCTCACCCCACTAAAAAGAATTGTTCTGTTCAAATCAATTTCATTGGTATTCGTGAGAAAAAGGGCCTCATTATGAAAAAAAAATTCAAAGAAGTGAAGTTACTGAAAGTTTGATTAAAGATAAGGACATTGATTTTTGAATGAAAGACTTACATTTAGAGTTTGATGAAAAGATCTGGATTCTTAGTCTAGTGATTTTGTCACAATGTCAGTTATTGTTTTTTGTTAGTAAAGACTTTGGATTAATCTGTAGGATCTGTATAAGAAATTACCTCCTAAGGTTAAGAAAACAATAATGCTTACAAAGTATTTATTTTCAAAAGTTTCTTTTGTTCATAGATTGTCCGTTTACATGTTAAATACTTTTTTTCTTTTCTTTTTATTTTGAATTGGGAAGGCGGAACAAATAACCGAAGTATAATTATGATCTTTCAGCTTTGTGAAAATGCTGGGGGATGATTGCTCTTTGTTCATATTCAGAGTGGATGTGGCTATTAGAAATCGTCTTTTTTTTTTTTAATACTCCCCAGACACCCCAAGGTTGAGTCAGGCAGACGTGACCTTTGTCCTGACGGTCATCCTGAACTTGCTCGCTCCCTCGTATGCCTCCCCAAGCCAGAACAATGCGGGGAAGTCGTCCAACTACCTGTCCATTGGGGAGTTTGGTCACAGCCTCAGTATGGACAAATGTGCCGGCTCTGGCAGCAAGGCTTCCGACCTGCATCATCACACAGCTCTCGTCGGTCAGTGTTGCCATTTTTCAGAGTTAATTATTGTATTGCGTTGTGCTTAGAATGAAAGATGAGATAGAATCTGTTTAGAACCCTTCTTACTTAAGATATGTGAGGCAGGAAAGGAACAGGGCCATCACATTTCAACCGTCTACTATCAAGTCAATTAAAAATATTTTCTTTTGTTTTGTTTTATTGTTGTTGTTATTTTGTTGGTTGTTGTTGATAGCAGGGCTTAAAGAAATGTTTTAATGATAAGGTTTCAACACTTCCTGTTTTATATCAGTGACAGAGCGTTCTGGACATGTTAAAGTGCTGCTGCCACGCAGAGATATAGGGAGGGCTCCACACGAATATTTCATCCAATCACATTATACTGACTCTAGGCCTACCGGCCTTAGCACTGGTCCCACAATGCCGAATGTCAGACGGGCAGCAGCTAAGAAATGATTTTTACAACTCAGGTATGTCACTTGGGGACACGGTGGCTCAGTGGTCATGGCTCTGGCGCTAAAAACGAAGTGACGCAGGTTATTATCGCTAAAACCCCAAGAAAAACCCTGTATACCAATCCCTCTGATCCCTACAGCATCGGTAGGTGGGATCTGGAGCCTAGTCCTATTGGAGACGGACGATAAACCCGGAGGTCCGGTGTGCACGTTGCGCGCGTTAAAGAACCCTTGGCAGTTGGAAATCGAAAAGAGTAGGCTGCAGGCCGCTGTCCGGGCAAAATTTGAAATCTTACCACTACCATCAAAAGGTCACA
>JAUEKY010269959.1:0-14801 GCA_031833965.1 Scyllaea pelagica
GAGAGAGAGATAGCGAGAGAGAGAGAGAGAGTGTGTGTGCCGCATTTTTACCATCGGTCTTTAACTTTTCAAGCTGATCTTCCATCAACTAAATTTTAGTTATACATTCTTAAGTCCAAAACTTTTCAAACGGTTTCTTTGACGGAAAAATAACTCTGAAGGTATTTGTATACTCTTAGAGAGCATGTTGGCACTTTGCGGTGTAGAGCCTCGGCAAGTAATTTTATAAAAAGAAGGATCAACAATAACAAGAAAGAAACGAAAAGCATGTTGACTCACATGGCTCTGACTCTGAAATGATGGTTGTGTCATTTATTCACACATCTCATGTTTTTCGCGATAACGTGAGGCAAAAAATGTCGATTTTAATGCTAGACTTGATTTTAAGTGTTTTTTATTTAAGATTTTATTGAGTCTTTGAACTGAATGCAAAACAAAAAGGGCTGTAGACGCTGTAAAAGCCCAAGGGTGAAAAACAAAATAACAAAAGCACAACAAAATGGAAGCGTAGCGAGTTCTAAAGAATTTTAGCTTCAAAATTAGACATAAACAAGAAAACGACTTGTTGTGTCTACTTTTGAAGCTTGCTTTAAAACACCCTACACTCCCATTCATTTGGTTTTGAGTTGAGTAGGTTCAGAAAAGATTGAGAGATGGAACAGTCACTGATGTTCAATAATAGACTGATTAGACCTTGATGTTTATGACAACAACAAAGGCCTTCCAACTGAGTCTATCCTCTGCCAACTTAGTCAAAGGTCCTAATGTCTCTAAAATTCCTTTAATCTGATGGACATCCAGCATCCTCTCTTTTTTGCCATCTGGAGTCGAATGGAGTACTGTTTTTAACATACTCTTGTTCTCATTGCATCAAAGGCCCAATCCATCTCTATCTGTCTCTTGTCTTGTGATAATGGTCTTCCTGTTATTCAAGCATCTGGTTGGTGACTGTAAGACCCAATTTTTTTGTCCTGTGCCAATTGCATGCCCTTTTCCTAAAAGTTGCCAGTTTTGTGTCTTCCCTCACCTACGCATCACTTCTACAAGAAGTAGCTAGAAAATATATTTTTTAAAGATAAATGATGGTGAGAGGAGCTATTGTACAGTTTGCCAGCCAAAATGGAAGAAATGATACCAAAGGATGGTGAAATTTTGTTCGTTGGTTCCTTGAACTTAACTTCAATCAGCCAACAAATCGCCAGCAATAGAAAATAAACTCCTTTATCCCTACACTGGTCCTATCTATCTTAAGATTGTCAGTTCCCTTAGCTAAACTTCGAGTAGCCGTCAAATTGCTGGCTGTATCAAAATGCTCCTTCGCTGATCTTAACTATCCAAAGATTTGGTTCTGTGAACTTCAAGACAGAAAAGGGAAAACTTACAGAGACATTGTAATAAAAGTAAATGGAAATAAGCAATAAATGAAATCATGAGTTTTGGTGAGCAATAATCAAGACCCAAAATTAGCAAACATTCTTCTGACGTCATTGTCATTGGCAAGTATTGTTGAAAAGACACAAAACTGGGTCTTACAGTGACTCTTCAATCATCATATTTTTTGGCTGGCATATTTATGTAGTATTTTGCGTTGGTATTTGGGGTAGAAAGAATATAAAGCTTTCCTAAGTTGATGTCTGTTCACTCCAACATTCAGATCTGTATTATATATATATATATGAAGGCAGCTGATTGTTGCCAAACCCAAACACTATTCAGGTTTTGGCTTCAAAATTCGAAAAGTTCAGTTTTTGCTTTTGAATTTGACCTACTTTGGTAGTCAATGGGATCAATGGACCAAGCTTGAAACATAAAACCGACTCTGAAGCTTGAATATTCAAGAGCACTTGTGTTTCAAGCTTGGTCTGTTTATCCCAATGGCTACCAAAGTAGATCAAACTCAAAAGCTGAAACAGAAACAGGCGAGGCAGAGGCAGGAGGGTGAGGGAGGGAAATGGTGATGCCAAGCTAGCTTGCTCGTGCTTGACCACTGTGAAAGCTTCAGATCACCAAACCTCTTTCACATAAAATGATAAATTTTAGGGATTAAGGAAAATCTAAGAGTATTTGGCTTTAGACTTTAGTTTTGGCTTTGACCCCTAAGCCCGGAGTTCAGGTTTTGGGGTCAAGTTTAGTAAAATCGACTCTAAGCCTGAATTTCATGCAGCCCTTATTTCAGGCGTTGTCTCACTCTAGTTTAGCCCTATGAGTATGAGAATATTGAGCAAATGTCCATACTTTGTCCATGCTTCTAATCATGCTTCTAGCTTTGTTTAGTCTCTTTTAGGTGTCCTCTTTAGTACCACACCATCAGGTTGATAATGTTGCCTAATTACCTTCAGATTGATTTTTTATGATTATATGCTGCTGATCTGTACTGTTCCCTTTGATGGGTAGTTGTGTTTTCCTGTGATTAGTGTCATGGTTTTAGTCTTTCATGAAATAATTTCTAGCCTAAATTACCTTCATGATTTGCGAAACCTATGCAACTATTCCTTCATGTGTAAGTGAGATTGTATTCAACTTTGAGATATAAAGTGTCCACTGAATTCTGTTTGTAGTCTCTTCAGTACTTTTTCTGATGATCCAATTGATGGCTAGATCAAAGGCAACAATAGAACTCTAATTAAGTTCAAGAGGAAATGTATGGGGTTGGAAAGTTCAGTTTTTAATATAGCAAAAAATTGCTTGTTTTGAAAATCATGTTTTACTTCTTGCACAACTGTCTTTATGTCTTTTTTTTTCACTAAGACTAGTAATCTTTTCTTTACATTTGAGAATCACTCGTCATTGCTTTAATGATATAATTGTAAAGACTTAACTATCTACTCTTTTCTTTTCTCTCAAAGGTATAATTGAAGCATGAACCATGTCAAATCCAGAGATCACCAGGGAAATTTCATGGGAGCCAGTTCGGTCTATTTCTATTGATGTGGTGGTGAAAGACTTGAAGAGGCACAGAAAATGCAAGGCAGATGGCAACACACATGCAGTTCTGACATTGCATTGCAAAAACATTCTTTTAAATCAATTTGTGACTGTTAATTCAGTGATCAGTCATACTGCATCTAAGCTTGCCAAAGTTTATGGAGTAGCAGATGTAATCGTGAAGAAAATACAAACAAAGAGAGGTTCTGCCGCTGGAATTATTTCTGAATCAACAAAAATCAATATTGTATCAGTTCAAAGTGAAGAATTCTATCATCATTCTCTCCATCATAATGAAAATTTGATATTAGGGGGTTTAGATGTAGAATTTGATAAGCTGAAAAGGTTGTTCTTTATAAATACATCATGCAAGACTTTCTATAAACCACTCGGCATTCTTCTTCATGGGCCACCTGGTTGTGGAAAGACATCCTTTGTGAAGATTTTGGCCAAAAACTGTCGTGCTGCTTTTTATAACATAGAGGCATCCTCTTTACTCAACTCTGATTTTGGTGCTGGTGCTGACAACCTGAAACAAGTATTTGAAAAAGCTGTTGATCTTACAGAAGAAGGACCAGTGATTCTCTTTCTAGATGAAATTGATATGATTTGTCCCAGGCCAGCAGCAGCAAGCTTAGGCAATAAACAGTTGAGTAATGCCCTCATGACACAAATGGATGCTATCCATAATAAGAGAATATCAGGTTTACTTGTGTTAGCTGCCACAAACTCTGTTTCTAGCCTTGATCCACGACTAAGACGGCCAGGTCGATTTGACCAAGAGGTGAGTATTTCCCTCTCATTTACTCATAATCAATTGTCATTCTCTTTATGCAGTGAAACATGCTTCAACCACAATTTAAGGGACCTGAGTTCTTATTTTTATTTAAACATGTTTTGGTTCAGAAATACATATTTTCTTAATACCGGTATAGAGTTGATAAGCAGTAGTGTTGGGTCAAGCTGCTCAAATGGCTCAGTACTCGTGAGCTCTTCTGCACTGATCAAGCTCTAAGTAGTTCTGCCACGAGCGAGTAGACTCGAGTCATCAAGGCAGCTCGTTTTCTGAGTCAGGTAGTTTACCAAGGCAACTCATTTTTTAGTAGTTCGTTTTTCAAGTCATCAAGACAGCTCATTTTCAAGTAGCTCATTCAAGTCACGAAGACAGTTTATTTTTGAGTAGCTCATTTTGAAGTCACCAAAACAGCTCGTCTCGCGCGTCTTTTTCGGATGCTTGAGAGAATGGAGGGGTCAGCGGCAGTCAGCACAGACAGAACGTATTATGGATTGGCATCACACACTGGGAGGGGCTTTTGGGAAAGGCTAGAGGAGGGGGGGGGAGGTTAAGTGAGGCGTGGTGCAACAGTGCAAGTGCTTGAGTGCTTGTGTGTGTATGTGTGGGCTGTGGCAAGTGGTGATGCTGGTGCAAGCAACAAGTTGTGGGCATCCATCCATCCATCCATCCAGTCCATAGTATATTGTCATCTTCACTAAATGACCTTAAGTGAAGCTGATACAGATGTTTGGTGTGAACTTCAGGTTTATCGATCAAAAATTGAAGAGAATGTGTGGGGGTAATTTTCAGTTCAAATGGTCATCTTATGAGTCTCATAACTTTTTTCTTTACTCACAAAGAATAATTTCCAGCTTTCTTTTTTGTCTTGCTTCTTGTAAAGTACTTCAACTCTTGATTTGGCTCTTAAAGTGCTTTGTTTCTCACTTAATATTCTGATCCTCAATTTCCGTCATGAAATCATGTTGCTAATCTGTTTATCCATTGTGATTTCACATTCATTTAGTTTGATTCATCGCTTATCGTTGGAGGTTAGCTAAAATTGTAACTTTAATTTTGCATTTGATAAAGGTGAAAAATTATCAAAAAAAAAGAAAAAAAGAAGAAGAAAAAAAGGGGGGGTAGACATTTCCAAATGCAGAACAAACAGAAAATATCTTGTAGAAAGCAGGATAGGATTAGATTTGCTTGAAAGGGAAGGCTAGATCCTCCTATTTTCCCCCTCCAAGCTGCCCAAAGCCCAGTGAGGGGAGCAGGGGCTGTGCCCTGCCTTGCACTTGCATTGCCAAGTGTCCATATTCCTTTCGTGAGCAACGCCCAACACCTCCACTGTCCACTACCCCTCTCTCATTCTAAGCGGAGAGGTTTGTTTGCCTTGAATTCCATGCATTCTGATCTGCTCGATGCATTCCAATCTGCTTGCTCAGTACTTGGCTCAATTCACTGACTTAGTAGGCTGTCCAGTCGAGTATCAAGTTATCGGAAGTCTTGATGATGTCACTTCTCACTGCTCGCAGCTCTTTACTAGATCACTAGTTGTTTGGGGGTTTTTTTGGTTTAGGAGTCTTCTTAGGTTTATTTAGTCATTTTTGGTTTAAATGTATTTCTCTGTATTGCTGAGTCAACTCGACATTTCAAAGATGCAAATTATGTGACATTTTTTAGATCAATATTCATCTTCTTCTTTTTTAATTCTCAATGTTTTGCGCAATAGGAAAAAAAAATGATCAACATGACATGGACTTTTCCATTTTCTTTTAACAAGTAATTGTAGTTGTAGGTTATTGAATTTGAATTCATTTTCATAGGGCAATCCATGTAATTATGTATTGACTTTTCATTTGTTTTTCTTCAAAACAGCTAACTTCATAACTTTTATTCATGCACATGGTTTTTGACAGATTCTTATCAATGTTCCAACTGAAACTCAAAGACTGTCCATTTTGCAAGTTTTGACTGCTAGCATGTGTCTAGCAACAGATGTGTCATGCAATGCTATTGCAAAAATGACACCTGGTTTTGTTGGTGCTGATCTCCGAAGTCTATGCGAAGAAGCTATTGGTAATGCACAGGTTAGCCTCATTTCTTGTATTTGTTATAACATATGATAGGTAGTTTAAAGTTTATAAACAAATTTCATTACTCATTTAGCATGCAAAATATCTATTTCTCTACTCAATCAAAGAATGAAGATAACTGATTTTTTCTTGCATTTTTGAATTTTCTAATTACTTTGGAATTATAGTTGGGGGTAGGAGGGGGGGGGGGGGACTATATTTTCATGTTTATATAATTTGAATGATCACCGTTTTCACCAACATTAGGTCATCCTCACCATCATCCTGATCTTATTATTAATCATGTCATTATGATTATCACCAATTAGGGTATGAAATTTACCTCAGTCAGCTTCAGCACAACTTTCTCCAGACCAAGCCATTCTTCCTACATCCATTACCGCAATGATCATGCTGTAATGCCATTCATATAGCTTTTTTATTCTTACTTTTTGTTCTGTTCATCATGTCATAATTCTGAAATGCTATTTTCTATGTATGATTTTCATACAGGACTCTAATGTGGTTGGCATAGAAGATTTTGATTTTGCTCTGCACAAAACAATGCCCTCTTTGAAAAAGGGAACTGAGTGCGTGGTTGATCTGAAGTCAGTGAAATGGAGTGAAATAGGAAGCCTTGATGAGGTCAAGACAGAGATCAGGCAGGTGAGTGGCAAATGAACAGCAAAATGTTATCAACACAATAAAGTGTACAGGTATCAGTACTGAGTGAAGAATTGGAAGATTTTCTAGTTCACTGTTCTTTGTTTATTAGGCGCACATTAAGAATGATGTGATATTTTACCATTGCTTTCTTCTCATGGTAGATGTTGCAGTTAATGTGAGTTAATCAGGAACAAATTATCCTCAGAGAACAGTTAGAACATCAAACCAGAACTCTACATCTGGAAAGCTATCAGTGTTAATTTTACCTTTCATTTTCCTATCACAAATATTCAAAGCGGACAAAAAATTTGATCGCACATTTATGATTTGCATTTGGGAACAAACATGTTAATTATCATCAATGTCAATGGTACAGTCATCAAACTGGATTCATGATGAAGTCATGTTTAAAATTGTTGGTGACTTATAACTGATTAAGCCAGGTTGCATGGTACTCAGTTGAAAACTTTTGTGTTCTACTCACTCTGGCTTTTTAACATTTACTTTATTTTGAAAACACAAATTGCAACTCAGCAGTAGATGCACATGTATGATGTGCCTGAACAGGCTTGTTTTCAGTCTAATGCATGGAGGTTATTCAATAAGGGACATTGATTTGTTAAAAAAAGAATTAAAGTACGGGCTGTGTAGATTTAAAAGTAAAAAACACAAGCATTTGAAAAGAAGAACAAAATTGGAGAAAGATAAATGTTGGCTGTTTTTAACACCCAGGACAAAATTTCTCTGTCACCAACAAAAGCTATCACATTAAGCATCAGAGCTATCTTCTACCACTTTTTCGGCAACAATATCATTTCATTTCATTTCTTTTTATTATCCAGTACCCTTTTACCATTCATTATAGTGCTGACTCTTGATGAGTCGGAATTTCTCTGGATCCTCAACAATATCAACCAATGAAAACTCATAGAATCCAGTTGAAGGCGCAGTCATATGACAGAAACGTGATGAACTAGTGCCCATATGATTTGCTGCTAATATATTTTGGGATCTGCATCCAGCAAGAAATGCCCTATGACCTGATAAACAAACAGAACTTATTTAAGTTCTCAGAGATAGAATCTGTAATGGACCTTGATCTTTCAGTAACAATAGCTGTTCTAGGTGAGAAACTTTTATCCTTCTGATTTTTCAGTATTTTTAAATTTTTCATTCCACATTTGTTTATTCTTTCTAGTCCATAGAGTGGCCTTTAAAATACCCAGAAATTCTGAAGAGCATGGACATTCCCCCTGCCAAGGGTATTCTACTGTACGGTCCACCGGGCTGTTGCAAGACCACTCTCATCCGAGCAGCTGCAACCTCCTGCAACGTGTCCTTCCTGTCTTTGAGTGGAGCTCAGGTTTTCTCTGCCTATGTTGGAGAGTCAGAAAGGATTATTGCACAGGTAATTATGAGTATATATGCATAAAAAAGCAGCTACTGAACAAGTTCAGTGCACCATACAGCACCCAAAAAGAACAAGATTAGGCTACCACCACAAGACACTTGATACTTTAAAAACGTTACTTCATGTCAACAAAGCAGGAAACAAAAATTGTTTTTTTCAATCTACTATAAGATTGGTCATCCGGCGTTGCCTGGGATAAGAAATAGTTTTTACATTAATAACTTGTCGCAAAAGGATAACATGCATGTGAACTGAATTTGTCTAAACAGCATGCTATTGCGATTATTATAAACACACATCATACATCCCTGTTTCATAATTCTTGTGTAATGAAAATAACATGGGGAACAGATGGCTGAGTGGATAAGGCGCCCACTCAATAACAAAACTAAATTGTGTGGTGCAGGTTCAGTACCCATTCTAGCTGGGGGGTTTTTTCCCTGAGCAAGAAAATTAACCCCCGTTGCTCACTTTGCAGTTTTGCACTGCGGCTGAAGCCTGAGAAAATCCAGTCTTTCCTTGGATTTGACCCAAAAGAAAAATTTTCCCTAGGGGATCAATAAAGGGAACTTTCTTTTATTTTTTTGTTTCTAAAGAAAAATGATAGAATTGAAATTATTAGCTTTTTCTTCTAAGTATGAAATGGTTATGGAGTATTCAATTTCATGTCACAAAACTTGGTTTTATCCATCTTACCCCAGAGTGCATCATGCAATGAACATTATCAGTAGACCATTCATTTAGACATAGATGTACAACCATGTACAACATTGAAATTTCAGCCTCCTTGAGAAAGCTTTAAGATTTCTCTCTTCAGAATTGATCACCAAATCATCTATCCTGAATTTCAAAACATTACACAAACAGCTATATGACTTAATCATATTCCATCCTGGATAGTTTTTAAATAAACTTTAAAAAACTAAAGGTGACTGCAGACATATTTTGAATTTTTTTTTTTTTTTTCTATCTGTCTCTACCATGGACCTTAACCATCCATGTTGAATATGAAATTGAATTTTATCCTCCTCTAGGAATGATTTTTTGTGTTGCTATCATAGTCACATAACAACATAGAAATAGAAAAGCATGATCTTAATGAGCACACTGGAGCTAATTCTTTTGTTGTCAAATGACCATTGGAAGCCGGTTGTACAAGATACTATTCCGGCGTTATTGTTGGATGTCCGTCTCAGATATACCTAAGTCATGAAAATAGGTTTCGTAACCAGCTGCTCGCCTGGGGCTTGGCATCATTGGAACAGTGCAAATATTAGCTGGCCTGGTGCCAGTATAATGTGACTGTGTGAGATATTTGTGTGAGTTTTCTGCTTATTTTGGTGTGGTAGCATGTTAACAAGTCCAGAGTGCTCCGCCAATGATATGACCCATACAGTGTTGAAACAGACATTGCACCATAACATTAAGTATTTAAACCAAGGTACCACCTGTCTTTTCTTTAAAAGTCATTGCTTGAATAGTAATAAGAAAGGAAACTGACACCAAAATTTCACTTTCTGCCACCTCTCCAGGCATTCCAGAAGGCCCGGGCACTGGCACCCTCCATTTTGTTCCTGGATGAAATAGAGTCCATTGTAGGTAAGAGGAGTTCAGAGACAGGCAACAGTAGTGTGCAGGAAAGAATTCTCTCTACTTTATTGAACGAAATGGATGGAATTGGAACTCGCCTTGATTTCAAATTAGAATCATCTATATCCCACAGCCAGCATGGCAGTAGTGGATCACAGAGGACCTTTGCAAGGGATTTGGTATAGCTTGACTTTTTATTTTCTTATTGTTCTTTTATAGCTTTCTTTAACAAACGCCTGATAGACGTCTATACTGCAAAAGGATAAACTACATTTTCAATTAATTTTAGTGTGTTTTAGCCTTTCTTATTGAATAATCCTATAATGATAGTTCTCCGATTGTGCATATTGTTGAAAATTCATATTGAGGCAGGTTTTTAAATGCAAATGTAATCAAGTCTAATTTGAAGATCTTTTGAGGGTTTGTGTATAAAACACATGAGGCCATTAAAGTTGACTAGATTGCAGTGTTTGTGGATACACATCATGGCATAAATGCACTTGATGGCAGTATTACATGTCATGAAGTTTTTCATAAATTTGGCAGAGATGAATATGACAGTTGAAAAGCAGTTAAGTGCAGTGGAGGTCAGTAATCATTTGTTAATTTTTCAATACTTTGCTTCAGGATCACAAAGAGATACCAGTGGAGGATGAGTCGAGTAGTTACAATAATCTGCAAGTCATTTTAGTGGGAGCAACCAACAGACCAGACATGCTGGACCCTGCCATCCTGAGACCTGGCAGACTGGACAAGCACATCTATGTGCCACCTCCTGATGAACAGGTTTGTTCCTCTTCAAATGTGTTATTTACTTTTTATGTGTTTTTCTATTTCCATCAAGCTTGAAGCTTCTTACCACTATGTGGTGTTTAGTCGGAATTTGAAGCAGAAGTAAGTTATTCTTGGTCATAACACTTGGTTCTGCATTTTTCAAAAGTTCAGATAAAAGTGTGAAAACTTATTCCTAATCAAATTGATTCGAGGATTCATTCCTGGCCAAAGATGAGCAATTGAGTAGCGTGCCCACCTAGAATTATGGGAACAGTGCTGAAACTATTTTACCTGGCATGGTGGGAGTATAATGTGACTGGGTAAGATATTTGAGTAAAGCTCTGTGTGACAGTAGGTTAACTTGTTCAGAGGTCTATTAATTGTAAAATTCATGTGTTCAGATACTCTTAACATCATTATATTATATGGAGTTTACTTCCTTTCTACGTGGTGATAAATTGGCTGGGAATTGGTCACCCCAGTAGATGAGTAACAAAACACTGATGTATTATATAAGATGACTATTACTTTATAATTCTAGATTCCTTTTTCAAACCAATTTACAGGCACGAAAAGCTATCCTACATATATACACATCCAAAATGTCCTGTACTGATGTTGATGTCGATGTCCTGGCATTGAAAACTAATTTGTATAGTGGTGCGGATTTGAAAAATCTTTGCAAAGAGGTAAGGGCAGTGCAATAGCCACTTTTTCGTGATTTTGTGTTACAAAAAAAAATAATGCTACTAGTTTTTACTACTTCTGTTATTTTCTCTCACTCCTTTTTGCCCATCTCTAAGTTGAATCATATTCCTTTTTGTACTAAGTATCCTCATGTAAAGTTAAGTCAGTGCTTTTGTTGTCAGATTCAGTTACAGGATATACATTGCGTAAGGACACACTGCTAGGGAACTGGTCAAAGAGTGTGTTTGCACAAAGCCATTTAATTTTTGTGGTAGCTTCCCTTAGGATCATCCATCCCTTCACTACCACTAAGTTTTTGGTTTGTTTTTTTCATATGGAATAAATCTTTTTTTTAATGTATTGTGATTCTTCAAAGGCTTTTGGCTTCAAATTCTACATATTCTGAATGACCTTATTTAAAAGCATCTGGATACAAATAATCTAAAAGACAGATGTATTTACCCGCAAAAAAAAAAGAGAAAAAAGTTGGTTTTATCAAACATCATGAATTGTTAATCTTAAGGATATACAATTGAATAGAAGAGTTGAGCACATTTGTATACTCAGTAGTTCCCAAAAGGATGTGTGCAGTGGTTTTTTTTTTTTTGTTTTATGTAAGAGTTAAGAAATCCTGAAAATATTTGGAAATGATACCCTTCCCGAGGTATTGTCTTTTTATCCTCTTTCAACATACAGTAGAACAATTGATTTCAACAGTAAATAATGCAAAGCAATGAGACATAAGTCCAGTTTCCTTTGTCTTCTTTATTTAAATCTTAATGGTAAAACATTCTCATGTCTGAACTGAAAACAAAATCTTGTAATCATCGTCAAACAAGAGCATGTTGACTGTATCTTGATGTGAACTTTACATACCCATACTAGAAGTGGCAGTGACAAAAGATGGATTAAATTCATCCTGAAAATGTTTTCTTGTGACTTATCCATATATAAAAGGAAATGATTTATTTTGTCCCTTGTTCCAATCATTTTGGTTTGGTTTAACAGTGTTCCACTCCAATTTAAATACTACTTTGCAAAGGAACTAAAGAAGTATTGACTTTCTCCAGGCGGGGCTGCAGGCAGTGAGGGGGCAGCTAGCTGCATCCACCCATTCCTTCAATGACCAGCTGGATCTCACCGTCTCCCAGCACCATTTTCTGCAGGCGCTGAACACAGTCAAGCCCTCCTTGACACAAGAGCTTTTAAATACTTATAACAAATAAATAACATATAATTTTAGTCACCTGTGAAAGCTTTCATCTTTTCATTTGTTTTCATGTTAAGGCTTGATTCCCTGTTTCAACAATAAAAAGTTCACATTACCAGCGGACAAGCTAATTTGCTGCTGCACATGAGTACTCAACATGAATGTCTCACCCAGTCCCATATTATACTGTCACTATCACCGGGTCAATCAGTCTTATCACTGTACCCATATGACTTTCGTTTCTCATGACCGGGGATCAAACCCACAATCTACTGGTTCAAAGGCGGGCGCTCAACCACTTGGGCCAACAGCGCAGGTTTTTTATTTGTCAACTATGACTGAAAAGTTTATATTTGTAAGTTTTTATTTTTTGGTTCTTTGTGTTTGGGTTGTGTGCTGTTTTATTTTTATGCCAGAAAGTCAAAACTGTCTACTGCTATTATCACAGAGAAGATGGGGGTGGACTGCTATTTTGGGGGCAGTACTCCACTGGACTCTGGAGGGGACCAGGGATAGTCTAGAGGAAGGGATGAGGGAAGTGGTGCAGACACGTGCGGATCCTCTGTAGGGTTCACACAGGAGGGACATTGCGGGTAGGCTTTTTTTGCAACCTAGAACTTTGCTGGACTTTGTGGTCTAGTGGTAGACTCTTGGGCTTGTAATCGTGAAGTTGTGTGTTTGATATCTGTCAGTGGTCAGTGACAGTACAAAGTTAAATCCTTTTTTTCCAGCTCTGCTCAGATGAATGAGTTTCTGCCTATTAAGTGTTGTCCTTGTCTGAAATAAAAAGCACTAGACCTTGCAGACTGCAATGTCTTGTCCTATGTGTTCAGAGTTACTGTAGGCTTGAGAGCCCTTGTAACAAGGTTTGAGCATGTTTAGTAGATTTTGTTTTGTTATCAGATTCTCTTGCGTACCGCTCAAGTGTAGGGACCTGGCATAATGTTTGACACCAGAATGTGTTAAAAAGTACAAACCCAATCTGATATCAAACAAAAGTCAGGAAAACTGAGAGCCAAGTGATTAAGACAAGCAGGTGGCTAGCCCACTGTGTCCACTCTTAAATGACTCTAACTCTAACTCTAAGAAAATACACATTGAGGTGTACATTTCGGCAGGTCAAAAGCTTTTTTAATGTAGCCTGAGATGGGACTTGCAGCCTAATCTAAAAAGGTACACTGCTTTGCCACTGCAGGCACTTAGTAGATGTTGGCCTATACAAATGCTCAGCTTTTAGCTTCTTTTTTTTTCAATTTAGAAGCAAAGGCAAGGACCCACTGCTTCATGACATTGGTACTGCGTTGTTATCAGATTTTGTTTGTTTGTTTCTTGAGGGTTTTGCGGCACTATCGGCACAATTTAGGCCATGTCAGAGCCCGCAAACAGTCAGAAAAGCAACTTACGCAGCTACCACGGGTCTGAGTAAGAAAGAAAGAAGAAAGAGGGGAGAAGACAGGAAAAGAAAGAAAGGGGAAGGAAGGAAAAGAAAGAAAGGGTGCCTTGCAGTCGCCTCTTACGACACGTCAGCATCACGGTGATGCTATACTGTAACCCTGGGCACCACACAGGGAAGTTATCAGATTGCTCACAGCAAAAGGGATAAACAACAGTCATAGTCTTTGACTTTGCCATTTGATTTGTCTATTTCATTTTGTTTATTTCTTTGTTTCTTTAGGGTTTTAAGGGCGCTATTGACACAATTTAGGTCGTATCAGCATCCCCTGACAGTTAAAAAGCATTGAAGGCAGTTTCCTCTATGACCAGAGTGTATTAAATACTCCAAAAGGGGAAGAGTAATTATACACTGAATTGTGATTTTCAAGTAAAACAGTTTGGGATGACAGCATCCCCAGCAATTGCAGACAAAGACAAGCTTGTGTCAGCTTGACCTGTACAGAATACCGATTCAGTCAATAGAGTTTGAACAGAGAAGCTGTCCATTTTGTCTAAAACTCACCAGAGACGTTTTGTTTTGCGCAGGTTTCTAAGATTTTCTGAAATAGCGGCTTATTTTTCTAAAACTAAAAGCCAGTTAACGCATAACCGTAGTCATTGAGTGTAAGTGGGTATCCTTTATAGAAAAAATCAAGTTATATGTTTAAAGAAGAGTGATGAGTAAAAGTAAAATAACAGACTCAAAGATGAGTTGGTGATAATAGCAAGGAATTCATTGCATACAATGTCAGAATCAGGATGAGAGAATCCTATATTTATCTCCTGCTCTGTTTCAAACCATACTTTTATAATTAAATTTGGCAGATATGCTTCTCCCAGGTCTTTGTTAAACAGAATAGAGGGAAATCCAAGATAGATACTATGTGTACAACTAACTACACTTCAAGTCAAACACTTCTCAAGTCCAAAACTTTCAATCCAGGACCTGATAAAGGTGTGCTTTAATTTGAATTTGAGATTTTCAACTTTTTTCATGCTTTTGAGTTTGAATTTTTATTTTTATGCATCCAATTTCTCATCAGTGTTGGCAGAAATTCAGTATTCATTAATAGTAATGTAATGATAATGCTTATTTTCTTGTAAGATAACTATCCGGAGCAGTCAGGTGAACAGTTTTCAAGATTCTAAAAATTGTTTTGTTTGTTTGTTTGTTTGTTATCATATCCCTTTTGTACTGACCAAAGCCAGTGTAGGGACCCGACATAATGTTTGACATCAGAATGTGTCAAAATA
>JAUEKY010270070.1:0-14797 GCA_031833965.1 Scyllaea pelagica
CCAAGTCGGACTCGAACCCGCGTCGCTTCGTTTCAGTGCCCAGAGCCATGACCACTGAGCCACCGTGGCCCCCATAGCACACAACATGAAGGTAAAAAATGCTCACAAATCCAACATTTTGGCGTAAGATTGGCAATCCCTCACAATCAATTAA
The DNA here is from genome assembly GCA_031833965.1 of Scyllaea pelagica. NCBI lineage: Eukaryota > Metazoa > Mollusca > Gastropoda > Nudibranchia > Scyllaeidae > Scyllaea > Scyllaea pelagica. Next base: position 155 of record JAUEKY010270070.1, read on the forward strand.
ATATAAAATACCCCCCCCCCCACCCCCCACCCCCAAAAAAAGGGTAAAAGTTTCATTACCTGCATTGCAATGACATTTCTTGGAATGAGTTCTCTATGCTGCCGTATTGCAAAATGCCAAGACCGTATTCTCATAAGGTCATCAAAGGTAAATTCCAACAACAATCTACCTTCAGTGACGACTTGCTGCAATGACAGGAAAGGAAAAAGAGTCTTAAGATAGAAAATGTTCGAAGTAAAATGCTTTATAAACAATTCAATAACATTCTAAAAAAAATAAAAAATAAAAATAAAAATAAAAATTAAAAAAAAAAAAAAAAAAAAAAAGAAGAAGAAAAGAAAGAAGGAAAGAAAGAAAGAAGAAGAAGAAGCAAAACTAATTCATTAAACCCTACACTCTAACAAGATCCCGGTATCCATCCCTGCTATAACCCTGATCCTAAAGATAATCTGGACAGATTCTTCTGAAGTGCCATATCTCTTATTATATTGGTTAAATCTTGAATTTGGCTTGTGGGCAATCACATTTGCTAAGCGACACTAGAAAATTTGAAATCAATACTTTAAATGATCCTCCTCTCCATTTCAATACATACTATCAATAAAAGAGGGTTGTTGTAAATATGACACTGTACTTACATTGGTAAACATAGGTTTGCCATGCTGGGTAATCATAAACGCATGATCACAATCCAATGTTATGGTTGTATTGTGAAAGGATTCTTTTGGGTACTTGAGAAGATAGTGTAAGTCTGTTACACCTCCTTCAAAAATACTTCTGAAGTATCTTGGAATCAAGGTTCTGCCGATTGCTGAAAGAAAACAATGATGCAAAAATGTCATGACTGTGACAATCATTGAATTTATTGGAAAAAAAATATTTAAACTATCCTCATAACATAGTGTTTAAGACTCAAGTACACTGATTGATCTTTAACTAAGCTGTTAAGACTGCCCTTTCTTTGAATTTGTTATAATATATTCTAAAGCCCATGGTAAAAAAAAATTTTAATCGTCATGGTTTGACGCCTGCTTCTTCACAGTTTAGGTCACATCACCGGCGGAACACTCTGGACAAGTAAAAATGCTGCCACACAGAGATAAACAGAGGACTCACAAAAATATCTCACCCCAGTCACATTATACTGACACCGGGCCAACCAGTCTAGCACTGTTCCCATAATGCCGAGCGCCAGGCCAGCAGCTGCCAAAAATTACCCCATTTTTACGACTTAAGTATGTCGCGGTGTGGGAATCAAACCCGCCACAGACCGTTTACGAGGCGGATGCTCAACCAAGTGCGCCAACAAAGCCGATGCCTATGGTCAGGGCTATAAATCAGTTTTCAGTAAATTGTCTGAAACTTAAAGACATAAAATTTATCTCGGGCAGACTGGATATTCATGAATAACGATTCTATAGATATGACACATCTAGAAAACGAGCCAAATCTGCATTTATACCATTTCATTAAAAAAAAAAATTGGTAAAAAAAGAAAAAAACAACCCCTGAGATTTTATATTGCGCAAGATCCACTAAACGCGCTCAAAGCGCTTTACAAGGGGTCCGAAGCCAACAGCAACAGGCAACAAATAGGACAAGGCATGATGCTTGCAAGGCGCTATTATATTTTTTCGACGGAGACAATGCTGTTAACAACCAGGTACTCATTCAAACCTGAGTGGGGTGGGAAAATGTAAGTAAAAAACCTTATTCAAGGACTCAACGTTGTGCCGTCAAAGACTTGTATCGAACCCACGTTTTTATTTTTTTCTCCTCCAGCCAACACCATCTTAAACCTATTTTTCTCACTCTTTTCAATTGTTATTATATTGAAACTGCCATCAGTGGATATTCCTTGCATTTTAACTTTGAAGCTTTATCTTTCCGCAACAAATCAAACAGAAATTCTTTACAAGTATAAGTCATTAGTTACAAAGGCGTCTAAATTGGTAAACAAAGATGAAATGCTTGTAAATAAAAATTACGGTAAGAGTGCTAAAACTTCTTTTCATCATATATATATCATTTTGCAGAAAAAAATCCTTTGGCGAAAACAAAGAGAAATTAAAGTTGTTAAAGCAAGTCTGAAGTGTATTGTAAGCAAATGTATCAAAAATTGACCCCACCCCACACTCTCGTTGTGTGTGGGTTAGTCTAACAGATAGATAGTAATAATGTGTGTGTTTTGGAAAACGTCAAGCGAGCCAGATAGAGGTTCATGGCAGACAGCTTCCCAAAGAGCAAAAGGGTAGACGGCTTCACAAAGCGTGAAGCAGGAGGTGGCAGATGGCTTTGTGAAGTGCAAGAGGTGGCAAGATAGCAAACAACACAGCTCTTGTTAAGTGTGTAAATGGGTAGTTATAGAATAATTCTATATTTTTTGGCGACAGAACGCATTTATGTTGACTATCATGGTTGAGAAAAGATAATGAATAAATGTTATCCCCATTTCTTTTTTTCACAGCAAATGCTGGTAAAAATCATTCATTGACTCTTGGTATTCCTGGAATTCAGTCAATTGACTGAAAGTTTACAGCCCTGTATGGTACTTCACAATAGATTTTCCCTTGGCTATGAACATGGCACAACTAAGACATGATGAGTTGATTATAATAGTAGAAAAACAGGAGTGGTGTGGTGTAGAGCTGAGTGTAAACAAAGCTGTTCAGAGAAGAAAGAACAGCAAAGAAAAAAATCGGTAGATGGGGGTTTAAAACTTGCCCCTGCTTTGGCAACACCACCTTGCAACCAGCAGGAGAAAGCGTTTTTATCCACCCTGGCCAGTGGATGGCTAAGTGGATAGTACTTGAATCTGTCATCAATAGTATTACAAAATTACAATTGTACCAAGTACAATTTTGTCAGTGTTCTGAAAGTCGTGCCTTTGCCATCATGCAGATCATGATCACTAATGATGAATTAGTACCCCTTACTCAGATCTAGAAAATTTAGTGGGGATAAATGAAAAAAAAAGTTTATTCATCTATTGATGGTTGATGAGTTGTCACTAAAGTTGAATGGCCTACATCCAAAAAATGATAAGGGTTAGTAAGTGATGATTTGGAAGCCTCTCACTGAGTCTCAGTTGTTTGCTTTATCATCAAACCATTAATTTCAGGTCGTGTCATATAAATGGTTCTTTACTTCCCCTTTTAATATGTCAAACATGCCATCAGCCATAGGGTTTGAAAATGTGATTGAAATTAGTTGAAACCTTATTTCTTGATGATGATTATTTAGCAACATCAGTTTTTATAAATTTGCAAAAAAAAAATCACCCCCCCCCCCCGAAACAAAAACAAAACAAAACAAACAAATAACCAAACGACAAAACAAACAAAAAAAAAAAAACAACAAAAGAAAATCCCCCATCCAAACACCCAATGATAGACAAATGATTGATCACATCACTTACTGTAACGCTTTGGTCCATCTTCTAAACAGAATGTCAAAGTCAGCTGGGCATCATCCTCAAAAAACTCAGTTGTGAAATTGTCCCACCAGAGATTATCACTGTCCTGAAAATAAAAAATGCAAAAATTTAATCTTGATAGAAATACAGATCAGACAACATAGACACATGCTAAACAAAAATCAACCAAATCTTCCAATCCTCCACCCTCCCCACTCCTACCTTCAAATGCACAAAATTAAACATATTTTTGATCTATCAAATTATCAACCTGGTTTTTTTGTGCCATCCTAAAAATTGTTCCTTTATTATAAAAAATAATAGCAACTAACTGAATCATGCCAGCGCCTGTATTTGATTAGATACTTTGATATTGTTGCTAGCCTACAAAAGCCATTGAGCTAGCAACCTTCCGCTTAAAATGCGAGGTAAAGTGAAAGCAGGCCTGGAAATAACATGGATTTGGTCATATCATGGATGTTTCAAATCACCTTTTTTCCTTCTTTTATTTCTTAGTAAAAGTTAATTTGCCACAACAATAAGGACGAACAGAGCTAGATAGCTTACAAGGATTAGAGACTCAGTATTTTGAAGAAAATGATTCGTTTTTTAATACTTTGTAATAATCTAAATCTTGGCAACAGACATATATCCAATATAGACGGAAGACTATTTATAAACAATGCACACCAAAAGAGTGACTTGTGGCATGGTGTAATTGGAGGAGGGGTGAAGGTGTTGATAATATTGATCCTTTAAATGCAATACCTTGCACAGTGTAGTCTGATGCCGTCATTATGCATTAATTTGATTATTTCCCTGGACTTGAATATACTTAAATTAACAAAAAAAATGAGAGATATATATATACAACTGGGCTTCTTCTCATCAAACCAGTTATTACACTGCAGTTAAGGATTGGGAAGTTTTCTAGTTGACCTTAGGAGTAAGGTAAAAAACATGAACGTTAAGTGCCCTATTTCAACACCCTACTTCCTGCAGTGCACTCTGGACAAATAAATGTGATGAGAGGTCACACAGGGAATTGAGGGTTTAGTCATTAATATCTCATGCAGTCACATTATTCTGTAAACTAACACTGGCACAAGTCTTAGCAGGACAACAGCTAAATTAATGAGTTTTACATCTTTGGTTCCAAACTAGACATTAACCTCTTGAGCCAAATGTAAAATGGCTGGATGTAGACTTAACTTTTAAACCTACAGAAAGACTGGCAACACCATGTCAGCTCTAAAATCCTCAAAGTCATTTTATTGAGCTTTTAAAGGAAAGGAGGCAACAGTTTCTTCATTTTCTAATCAAACTATAAGGGTGAAACTTATCAAAACTCTTTCACTATAAGGCATGTGTTACCAAGAAACAAATGTTACAAACAACTAAAATGAGAGTCCTAACCACTACATTTAAGAATGACTACTTCCAGCCCCATTAAAAAAAAAAGATTACATTACAAGAACTGTCATTATAATGACTTAAAAATCTGCAATATTTTATAGTAAAGATGAAAACTAACAAACCTCAGTTCTTTGTTGAAGTCTTTTGTTCAGCTCATAGATTCTATAATCTGGCTGTCCAACATAAGGTGTTGGCCTCCTGTAGAAATTAGAAAAAGGAGATGTGTAGAAAGGGTCCTGATTGGGCATTGGTCCCCCCATCATTGGTCCTGGAACACCTTGCATCATCCCTGGCTGCATAGGACCTGGTCCAGACATCTGCATGGGAGGGCCCCCCATCATAGGCCCCTGTGGCCCTGGAGGTCCCCCATGCATAGGTGCTTGTGCCGGTGGTCCGCTGGGTAGAGCTCCAGATATGGGAGGTCCACTTGGCATTGGAATCCCTGGCCCAGGCCCCGGCGGCACACTGAGGTTGGGATTCATCGAGTCTCCGTCCACAATGGTGGAAGAATTGATGGAAACCAGGGTGCCAGATAGATTGTCTTTCTTTTTCTTATTTGAGTTCTTCCCGTAACACATATAAAGTATCTAGAATCACCACAAAATTGTTCCTGAGAGTTTTGATCATAGTACTAGCAACACTTGACAGGTCTGATGCTGCTCATTGCATTGGCTGATAGTCGCTGCTATAAGTTATAATTGAATAAGGACAAATGATCAAAACGTTTTGATTCAATATTTCTATTGATAAACTGGGACGGAACCTTTACATGAACCTGCTTATGGCGTGATTCTAAGGTTTCAGAGACATGACGTAATATTATTACAAAAGCTCTTAACTCCCATCAAATTAGAATATATATATAGTTGTATCTACCTTTAAATGAAAATCAAATAATGAGATGATAAAGCGATAGAAGCCAGTAGTTTCAAAAAATCTTATATTCTGTATGTCTGTCACACACACACTAAAAGAAAAGACATAGAAGACTGCAAGCTTCAGGTATAGAGTGGACTTTCTAAAACACTCCATTCTGCATTCTTTAGATCTATTTTATCATAAAAATCCTTCCAGGTGCCTGATTTTATGCTCAGGGTATTATTATCATTATTTTTTAAATAAAAGGACATTACAATGGAAAATGATTCTTCTATCTGAGTTTTAATTTCAGCATCTAAGATTGGTAAAATTGCAATTTTTGCTCTATTATCATTGCGTATCGTCTAGGCATTCAGAGAATAAATTCAGTCAACTCTAGATCTGTGTCAGGTTACAAACATTTAGCTCTTCTATAGATATCTAGACGACTGGAGAACTACAAAAATAGCCTCATTTTATTTTTCCAAAGCAAAGACAAAAATAGTCACGTTCATGCACAAACTATTCTAGTTTAAGCGTAAGGACCCATCGAAACAATTGTGATAAGATAACTTTTTAGTTAGTTATCCAGTAATAGCACAGTGTGTAAATCAGGAGTGTACACATTTTCAACAGTAACAGGTAGGCGAACTCCCATCGAAAGGTGTAACTAAATAAAACCGAAAAAAGGGATCCTGAAAACACCTCATTGATCCCAGAAAACAGAAAGTAAGAAAAACTCAGGTACTTTTGATAACCATTGCAAAACAACTCCATTTCAAATTATCTTCCCAAGAGTGAAATCTTTTATGTGAAAACTCTGCAGCTCATTTCCATCGAGCTTTAGCGAACGAAGTCGCCATTTCCAAGACGGAATTGTGGGAAGAGGAGTGTCAGTGTCGAGTTCAGTGTTTAGCGAGAGGAAAGTGAACACACTAAACCACATAACACACAACACACCACACACACACATACACACACACACACACACACACACACACACACACACACACACACCGAGATATTTTCACTTTCTGCAAGGCGTCGGTTTGAGCTCTTTTAAAATGAATTCAGAGCTGATTGAAGCTCGGAAAACAAGAGAAAACAATTCTAAGGAGATCTAACACTGAATCGAGCAAACGAGTAGGATAATTCGATCGAGGCCGTCGTTATAGATCTTACGAACACACACGCGCTGGGGCAACACACGCAAGAGGGAGCAGGCAGGGATGGGTTGTTCGGATACGACCGTTGTTTATCGATCGTTACTACCAGCACTGAAACAGCTTAACACAGCTCACATGGCTCTTTGTACACCGACCCGATCGAAGTGAAAATGAAAATTCATGATACCTTTGCGCCTTTGTCTTGACAAGAAGTGAGGAAAAGACTCGACGTGGGCATACTAAGAATAAGGAGGAAAATAACAACAAAACAATCCAAGAAACATCCTTCCAAAAAGATGACCTAACAAATAACAAAAACAATGGGAAAAAAAGCGACAACAAAAGCGAAAGCAGATGAAAAATAACGACATGGTTCACAGAAGTCGGATTCGCAAATTCTGTTTACAGATGAAATATCGAAAAGATGTAAGGTTTATAGATAAGGACCGGCGATGTTGGCTCAAGTGGTTGGGCGTCCGGCTCGGAACCGATAGTTCGTGGGCTCGAGCCAAGGACTTCTATATAGAAGTCCTTGGTTCGAGCCCAAGCTGCGACATATCCGAGTCGTAAAACTCGGTTTTAGCAGCTGTGTCCGCCTGACGTTCGGCAATACATCACTACAGGAACAGTGCTAAGTTTGGTTGGCCCGGTGTCAGTGTATCTAATGTGACTTGGTGAGATATTCGTGTGAGTATTCCGTTTATCTGTGTGTGGCAGCACGTTTACAAGTCAACAGCGCTACGGCAGTGATGATTGACCTATAACCGTGGAAACAGGCGTTAAACTTTGACGTTACGATGCTGATAATAAAAGAAGATTCAAGAAAAACTCGCCTCTTTCAAGAATCTTTTCAGCTACCTTAGTAGGTTATTTGTGTTTATTACATAAACATGGCAGATTACAAACTCATTGAAAAAAAACACAATCATGTTATGGTAAGAAGGCACACACACACACACACGCGCGCGCGCCACCGTGTTTAAAGAGTTGTTGAGTTGAAAGCGCCTGTTTCAATGATTTAATATGTAGCAGGCAGCAATCTGAAGAACAAAACAATCTGCACTAACGCTCACTGTGGCAAAGACCTCTCCTTTTGCTGCAATTGAGACAAGTGAGAGCAGATCATTAACATTGAAACAAAATCAACGATGTGGTACGAGCGCCTCTCCAGCCTTGACTTTATTTTGTGGTTCTACAAATTCAAGCCCTTGCATCTTTTTGCAGAGCGGCATCTTTGCTTTTCCTTTCGTCACATGAATCAGGTGTTAGGCGAGGCTGAATTCAATGAACCGCACTTTTAAATACTTTAGAAAGTTTTCCGGTTGTGGTTTACCGTCCTCTTTCATTTGTTACAGGTCATATCACAGACGGAGCGCTGATGTTTAAATAAAAAGCTTTTAAACGTTATGCTTTTAACGTCTGCTGCTACACAGTTTAGGTCACATCGCCGGCGGAGCACTCTGGATATTTTCACGTGCTACCACACAGAGATAAACGAGTAACTCACACGAATATCTCACCTAGGCAGATTATACTGGCACGGGGCCAACCAGCCTTAGCAATATACCTATATGCTGAGCGCCAGGCGGGCAGCTGCTAAGAAAACGATTTTCTTGTTATGTCCCGGTGTGGGAATTGAACCCGCCACCTACTGGTTACGAGTCGGACACTCAACCAAGTGCGCTAACAAAGCCGGTATTCAGATCATTCGTTTATCTTGTTATGAAAGCTTTAGGTCTGAGCTTTCTCCCACCAAAACTAGACTTCAGGTTTATATGCATACCATACAGCTAGCAACTAAAAAGTAATCAAGGACTTAATCATGGGGAAAAACCCCAAAAGTAGAAGATGGTAAGGAGAAAATTACTTGGATATTATTTCTTGAAATGCCACATAAGACAAACAATTACAGTTCAGCAAATCCTTCCTCAATTCCCTTTCCAAAAAAGAAAAAAATCAATATAAATAATAAAACAACAACTCCAAGGGCAGAAAATGTTTCTGTGTTATCACAGTACTAAAAGATGCTAAAATTGCATCTTGATTTAACATTGGAGAAAAAAAAAATAATAAAGCAAGCGTTGGGACGATTGGATTGTGCTGGTTAACTTTGTTGGCATTTTCCATTGACAAATAAGAATTTCTAACTTAATCCTACTTTGAGCATAATCTCAGTCATATTTCAAACATTATTGACTTCAAAATAAAAACCCAGTGACTCTTCAGTACTTCAAACTTTTTTCTTTTACATCATTGCACTTTGCACTCATGTTTGAAAAGTTAAGGATAAATAAATAGGGGTATTACATTTCCTTCATCCTTGTAGGGACAGAGCGATTTGAATGAAGAATCCATAAAATGAAGAATATGTAAATCCAAGAAAAAGGGATGGGGGATGGGTTTGGATCATTGGCTTTAGGATGGGGGATCAGCAAGGACAAGAATTGAAGGGACTGTATTAACGAGATAACTATTTATAACACATTAATTCTTTTTCAATGTTAACTTAGAATAAAGCAAGTCAAATAAGAGAAACAAAAACATTTTCCATACTTGTGACACCTGTTTGGTAAACTCTTCATTCACATCTATGTATGTATTTCTAAAAAAGCTATGGTCTTAACAGCTAAATTCAGTTATTTGGATAATTTTGCTTTAAGTTTCTGGTATTACTGGCGTGGTGTCATTGGAAATGGTATTTAAGTGAGAGCACAGGGGATGTTTGAACTGTAAGGTCAGCAGTGACACAGAGCGCATGGTTGGGTTGATATGGGCTGTGAAGATATGCATTAAGAAATTAAAGATTTAAATTTAGGAGATATTTAAATCTATTAATTCTACCCAGGCGTACAATTCAGATGAACAAAAAAACCTCAAGACATTTTGTTTATAATAAAAAACTCTTAAAAGAAATCCCAAAATAATGTGGATGTAAGGTCTCCAACAGGCTAACATTAAAACCTTTGTTCAGGAATTTTATATTTCTATCCATTCCATATACAAATGGTTCCCTTCAATCAACTCTTGTCAAGTTATTTCTTTCATCTTTTCCATCATAGTCATATTTTTCACTCTGTCCCTTTTTTGATTTTGTCTACAACCACACTTTATAAACTTCATGTCTGTTGCTTGTAGTCTTCAATTAACTCTGGTTCCTTCAGTTCAGCATCCTTGTAAATACAAATGGTTGGAAAAATGGGAAAAGAATCATGGGGTAAACTTACGGAATCATGTGTTCCCTCTCCATCATCCCTGGTATTGGAGGTCCTTGCATGGGAGGGACTTGCATGGGCGGGCCTTGCATTGGGGGACCCTGCATGGGGGGACCCTGCATCGGTGGACCCTGCATGGGCATTGGCATTGGTCCCCCGACAGGTCCGTCGAAGGGGCAGGGCATTTGTCCTGGTACGGGTCCTGACACCATTTTCTCACGTTCCAAAGGAGCAGGCATTCCTAGTATGACACCTTTGGACATTAAAGACCCAAAAGGAACTGAATCAGCCAGATAATTATACAGACTCTACCTGGCCAGATCTGTAAAAGGAATTAAAAAAAAAGCCCAGTGAGTATTCAAAATACAGCTACTAATTTACTGGTGGTATAAAAAACAGAAAATTATATTTTTGGTATTCCTAATGGGTTTGAAAGAATGGTTCTATGAATTATTTCCTATATGACAACCTATTTCCCTACCCATCTTCTAAGCCATAAGAATTTCCACTTCGACCACTTGTTACAAAGACATTTTCAAAATATAAGGGAAAGCAAAGAGAGATATAAGACAGTCAAGATGGTATTTTTCAGGACGCAGATCAATCCGCATGACAGCAGAAAATACTCTTATTCCATGGATTTGAGGTTGCTGTCAATGAATCCAGTATTTTTACCATGCGCAAATAAAATGATTAGATTTTGATTATTCGACGTTCTTTGTGCTGAATTTTGTTCACCCTAGTCATCATCCACATCAGAATCACAACCAAAATATGGTTGTGATTCTGATGTGGATGATGACTAGGGTGATTGGAAAAATGATAATTCAATCAAAAACTGGAGGGTTCAAGGGGGCTTACTCCCCTGAAATGCCAGGTAATGCTATTTGGAGGCATTTCCAGCTAGCAGAAAAAGGGGGTTCAGGGGGACTAACCCAATGGATCACAATCACTTCTAGGTGCTGTTTAGTTAGAGTGATGACAGTGATTTTGAAGATTTACAGTCAGTAAATTAATAGCTAATCCTTTTTTCAGACAGAAAAAGACAAGATGAATTTAGCATCTTACTTGTCAAAGAATGAAGCCAGGATATAGGGAGTGAAGGAAAAATGATCAGATAAATAAAAGTTCTCTTTATCAATCCCCAAGGGGAACATTTTCTTTTTGCGGCCCGAATACGGACTGCTGACATAGAAAACAAGACACCTCAAGCCTTGCCCACATGAGAATAATTTTGAATCATACCACCGCTCACTCGCCCGTCATGATCCATTGGACATGGCTGGCGGCGAGATGATATTCGTGTATGAGACAATAGAGGGGTGCTGAGTTGTTTATGAGACACCCGCAGAGTACTAGTCAATTTAGAAGTGTGCCGAGACGCGATTTGTGCTTGAGACAAGAGAGGGGTGACAGGCTGCTTGTAAAAATTAGACACTTGCCAAGCACTGCTATTTTTAGAAATGTGCGTGAGACGAGAGAGTGCAGAGCTGCTTGAAAAGTGAAGCACTCTCTGTGCACTGCTATTTTTAGAAATTATATCAGATGTCAGTGGACATCTGCGAACTTCAAGATGCGATTAACCTTAGGTTAAGAGAAAAACCAAGCAGAACCCAACACTAAAAAATGACAATCTTTTCTTTCCTGATAAATGTTGAATGTAATCCTTTATTGCTGTTCTGGTCATGTATTTGAAAAATACTCTCTCAGTTTTGACTCTAGAAGGGACTGAACATGCGCTGCAGCAATTCTTGTTGAGCGAGCAGGCTGTCATCTCAGTAATCTCAATCTGTCCACACATGTGCATAGATAAAATGTGTAAAGGGGAAGCAGTGATAGGCCAACATACAGAAAAACCAACCCAAGACAACTGCATAGCACTGATTTCCCCACAGCAACATTGTATGGATGCCAGGCACAGACTATTAAACTAATAGAGATGCCAAAAAGATCCCTGCTTTTAATTGAGGGGCTACACAAAAATCCTCAGAATACCCTGGACAGATAAAGTTCCAATCAATGAAGTGTTGAAAAAATTGGCAAACAAACACCAACTTTACCTCATATCATGATAGTAAAGACTAAAAAGCTCAAATACTTTAGGCACATAAAACAACATGACACAATTGAAAAGCATATTCTTGAAGCAAAACAGAAGAAAAATGGAGAAGAAGAAGACCAGAAAAAAGGGGTAATAAGATATGCCTGAGTGGAGTCCCATAAAAGTAATCAGTAATCATGGATCTTCTGAGAGAAACAGTTATAATTTACTAAAAAGTGAACTGCTGGCATGAAATTTACCCCCTTCCTTTATTTATGCGCAGTTGAAAAAATACAAGTTCACCACAAAGTTTTAATAAACAACAGGGCTAGGGAATGTTATATTCTAAAAAAGGAGGCTTAAATTGGTATTTTAAAAAGTGAAACTTACTATTCACACAGCACTTAAAAAAAGGGGGTCGAATACTGAAAGAAGAAAATGAGGTGTATAATAGCAGGGGTAAGCAATAGAAGTTGTGCAAATGCGTAAAACCTGTAAAAAGTTTATCCCACTGGAGGCCCTAGGCCCTGTTGAGTGAATTAAAATCTATCTTGTGTTCTTTTGAATTACATGGACTCAAAGGTCAATTTTAAAGCTATCTTTCAGATTTCAAAGGTGATCTAAGTGTACTGGACACATCAACAGTTCTAAGAGGACATAAGATTGGCGTTGTGGTCATGTCAAACAAGAACTTACTGAAAACAAAAGGAGCTGTACGCATGCGTTTTTAGAGCATTTATATAGCGCAATATCCACTAAATGTGCCCAAAGCGCTTTACAGGGGGTCCCCAACCAATAGCAACATGAAACAAATAGGACAAGACTAGCAGCCTGCTAGGCGCTACTACATTTTTTTTTGGACAGGGACAACGCATTACCGGTCAGGTACTCATTTACACCTGAGTAGAGTGGGAAAATGTGAATAAAGAGCCTTTTCCAAGGACTCAATTTTGCGCCCTCACCGACCGGTGAATTGAACCCGCGATCTCCCGATCACAAGCCCAAAGCGTCTATCACTAGACCACAAAGCCACACAAGAATTAAGAAAGGGTTGTATTTCACTTCTGTCTAGAGTGACATCTATCCGTTCATTGACCGGTCGGCTACTATTCCACTACTCTGGGGCGGGCCATAATTCTTTTTCTGTTGCAGGGGGGGGGAGGGAGGGGGGGGGGGGGGGAAATGGTTGAAGAGATGTATGAGGGCGAGATGGGAAATGCGGAATAATTTTGAAGGACAACAAAATAGCAGCTATTCAGCGGAAAATTGGCAGCTGAAGAAAACAGAGGGAAAAAAACCCATTGCATTGCATGATTTTTTTATTGGTCAAAACAACATGTTATCAATTAAATGATACTTGTAAATATAAAAATTCACTCTTTGAACTACATAAATATAGTCTATAGGTATACATATACATACACACAGACTACCGGTTTCACTGGCGCACTTAGTTCAGCGTCCGCCTCGTAACCTAGAGGTGGCGGGTTCAATTCCAACACCGCGACATACCTAAGTCATAAAAACTGTTTTTTTAGCAGCTGCCCGTCTGGCGCTCAGCAATGTGTCAGTATAATGTGACTAGGTGAGATATTCATGTGAGTTCTCCATTTATATCTGTGTGGCATCAAGTTAACATGTCCAGAGTGCTCCGCCAGGGACGTGACCTAAATAAATTGTGTAGAAGCGTTGACTTTTAGTTTTAAACACACAGACTTTTTACAATTTCATGCTCCTTTCCTCATTTAATGATTTTTTGAAAATATCCACCTTGAAATTTTACAGAGTTTTGCCCCTTTGCTTAGGAAAAGTGATTAAAGTTTCTGCCTGAGCCCTTCAGCCTTTGGTTGCTGTGGGTTGACAAGGTCTTTGAAAAACCGACATGAAATAGAAATCCCCCCCCCCCTCCCCAAACACACACACACAAATGGTTACTCCTAAAACAAATATATTTGGGGTCCTGGGGGTATAGCAATCCAGAACCACAATAATCACGGATACTTAGAATCTTTGATCTATCTCAGGCCTAGATAATCTGACTTCGTTGGCGCACTTGGTTGAGCATCCGCCTCGTAACCGGTAGGTGGCGGGTTCGATTCCTACACTGCGACATACCAAAGTTGTGAAAATTAGTTTTAGCAGCTGCCTGCCTAGTCCTCGGCATTATGGGAACAGTGCTAAGACTGGTTGGCCCGGTGTCAGTATAATGTGACTGTGTGAGATATTAGTTTGAGTCCTCCCTTCATCTTTGTGTGGCAGCATGTTAACATGTCCAGAGAGCTCCGCCGGCGATGTGACCTAAACTGTGTAGAAGCAAGCGTTAAACCATAACGTTTAAACGTTTTTTAGGCCTAGATAAAGCAAGATGGGCAGCCAGATTGTCAGAGGACAGTGTGCAGTTCTACAGATAAAAGGTTTTTAAGAAGCATTCTCTTGCAAGAGGATTGGCTGATTCGATAGAGAGAGAGACAGGGAGAGAGAGAGAGAGAGAGAGAGAGAGAGAGAGAGAGAGAGAGAGAGAGAGAGAGAGAGAGA
>JAUEKY010270181.1:0-11712 GCA_031833965.1 Scyllaea pelagica
TTTTACTCTTGTCCTGTCTTGTGATTGTTGGATCTATCACTTTCTTTACTCAATACTATCAATCTTACTTTTTCCCACCTGGCGCTGATATGGCCTAAATTGAGCCGATAGCGCCGTAAAACCCTCAAGAAACAAACAAAACAAAACATATAGCCTTGGCTTATTCAAAGAAGTCACTTAATTCTGTATGACTGTATGTGCAATGATGTTGTGGAGAGTACAGAAGAATGATTGCTGCATATTTTCTTTCCAACTTATTAAACTAAAACCATCACTACACAATAAATTTTTTAAGTCATCTGGAATATTGTTTGGATTTTTTATCCTTTTTTAGATGGTTGGTTCTTATTCCACTGAGACTATCTCATTTCATTTCATTATCCAGTACCCTTTTACCATTACAGTGTAGGGCCGACTCTTTATGAGATGGAATTACTCTAGATCATGCCATTAAGCCAAGCAGGTGATCAGCCCACGGTGACCTTTTGGTGTTAGTGGTAGGATTTCAATTTTGCCTGGACAGAGGCCTACTCTTTTCGATTCCCAACTGCCAAGGTTTCTTTAACGTGGGCAACATGCACACGGGACCGAGTTTATTCTCCGTCTGCAATAGGACTAGGCTCTAGATCCCATCTATCGGTGTTGAAGGGATCAGGGGAGTGGCTTGTGGGGTTTTAGTTTTAGTGATAAAAAGTCACTTTGTCCCCAGGCTGACTGGAACCTGTGTCATTTTGTTTTAGTGCCAGAGCCATGACCAATGAGACAATCTATTAGACCTAAATCAGAAGTTAATCCCCTACAAAATTATCTGTAAATATTACAATTACAAGCTGCCTTAAAGCAAACCCATTAGGAGGAGGCTTAACAAACATATTTTATTCCAAAGTGTGCTGGCATTTTTTATAGTTTTCAGATGACGTGTAAAAAAATTTCTGCATCTGATGAATCACCAAAGGATTTGAAGAAATGCTTTCTTTTCTTTCCATTTATCCACAGTTCATATGATTTCATTTTTGATTTAGGCAGAAAAACAAATTCTTGGATTGTTTTTTGTTTAGGCCCTTTTTCAGTTTGCCAGTTTTAAATATGCTTCATTGTCATTAATTGAATGATGACTGAAAAAAGGTAAAACTATAGCCACCTAAACATGAACATAGTCGACAGTGCTAATTATTGCTTTACTTACCCTATCATTTCCCCTTTCAAATGTTTTTAAGACAAAATTTTGTACCAAACTACCGCAATTTTCCCAAAAGAAAAAAAAAGAAAAAACAAATAAATAACATGAATATCGTATTCAATAGGGATGAGAGTTCTGTTCATATTTTATTTACAATCACATCTGATCTGTACTGTACGATATTTTCCACGGTGGAAAACACACATATCATTGTACAGCGGGTCACAACTCCAGCCTGGAATGCTTTGATGACAATTTTAATTCGATTTACAACTGCTCCAGTCCCAGGTCATCAGTCGGAATCCTCATCAATGCCAGCGATTTCATCTTCATCCCCACCAATTGCCTTCCAAAACGATACAGCAACCTGAAGTAAAAAAAAATATATATATATTGATAGTTTAGAGATAAAGTACAAAAGGAAAACTGCAAACAGCCATAACTATAGCTTGATATTCATTCAGGATTGAAGTGGTGGTGGTCAGTACAAGGTTGTGGTAAAACAACCCCTGTTCTCTAGTGACATTCTTCAATTTCCTTATTAAATACAAACTACTGCTCTTTATGTTATGATAAACTTTCAAACCTCACACTCGCTTAAATTGCTACGCCTCCCTTTTCTTCTTCTATTGCCAGTTAGCCTTCCCTTAAATAAAATGTTTCAATGGAGAAATTTTAAATGAGATCATTACTAACATTTTTCTGAAAAGAAGAGGGTTGAAAAATAATGACGTGATGAAATGGACAGTATAGATAAGACTAAGACACAAACCTTTTCAGCATACTTCTTTCTCTCCTCTGGTGGTAAGGTTTCAGCTTTGTCTGACAAAAGTAAAAGAAAATTATATTAATTTTGTGAATTATAATGCAAATCATCACTTGCTAGAGAAACGTTTCTTTTGACCATTATGATTACACTACAAATTATTCAGTTTGAAGACTCCTCTTCCGATAATGAAGTTAATATAAAACAATAAAAAATGCTACCAAGTCCCCAATTTTTTATCAATGAATTGGTTAGCTTTAATCCCAAACCTCCTTGACAGTGCACAGAAATTGTTTCCTTGAACTTGGACAGTGATTTTTCTGTGATCCAATATAAACCTATAGCATCGCTTGTCAACTCCTTTAATTACTGCAAAATTCAGATTAAATCAGTGATTGAGGAAAGAGCCCGTTGACTGTTCTGTTTGACTGTTCAGCATGACTGAACAGTGATTTTTCTTTTTTCAAATATAAAACCACAGCACCGCTTCGCAACTGGTTATATTACCGCAAAATTCAGACTTCTTCACTGACTGATACTGATAAAAAAAACCATTGATTATTCAGAATGAAGTATCTTGTTCTTTCTTATTTACTCCCTTTCTCTCCCTGGCTTACATCAACACTCAGCTTACTACATCTGATTACTTTATGCTTCATAATAATGTAACTTTGATAAAAAGGAAATCCTAAATTAAAAATGATCACTTGTCAAGACTGGCTATTGAAGTTAAAACTTGCAACCCACTACTAATACTAATATATTTGAAAAAGGAGCTGAAATGGATGAGACAAAAGGAAACAAGTGTAGACTCACTGGCTATTGAAGTTAAAACTTGCAACTCACTACTAGTACTAATACTAATATATTTGAAAAAGGATCTGAAATGTATGAGACAAAAGGAACCTAGTGTAAATTCATGTCTCATTTCTGGCTGTAAAAGGTGTCAAAGGTACTTACTTCAAACATAGCTACCGATCCATAATATCATCAATATTTCAATAAATGAAGCGACAGGGTACAGACTTGTGGTAAGTAAAAAAAAAAAAGACGATAAGCCTACTATAAACTATTTACATAAAACTATCAAATGAACTTCATACATTCATACTAACAGCAAAAGATTGTAAGGTCTTTGATATGGAAGAATCAAAGCTTAGTGATTATGAAAAATCTATTTCACTTCAAATTCAAAAGTCTATGATAGAAAATCCACAGTGAATGATTGCCCATAACTTGCTTTAAATGTATTCTCTCTTCAATTCTACCTTTCATCACTTTTAGCCTTTGGAACAACTGCTCAAATTCTTCAACTGCCAGTTCTGGATTATCGGACTCCCCACTTTCTGTAGAAAGAAAGAAAATAAATGTGCTTTGCATCAGCAATTTAATATATATCAATCATACCACAAATCAATATTCAGAATTTATGCCAGCAAAGGAGTTAAAAGTTGTAGTAAAAATAAAGTAGAGCATTTATATTGCGCAATATCTACTAAATGTGCTCAAAGGGCTTTACAAAGGATCTCCAGCCAATAGCAACATGAAACAAATAAGACAAAACAAGCAGCCTGCTAGGCAATAGTACATCTGTCCGGATAGAGACAACATTACTAAAGGCCAGGTACTCATTTACACCTGAGTGGAGTGGGAAAATGTGAATAAAGAGCCTTTTCCAAGGACTTAACTTTGGGCCATCTCCGACAGGTGTATTCAGCCTGCCACCTCATGATTGCAAGCCCAAGAGTCTACCACTAGACCACAAAACCGTACTACTATTAGTGGTTGTATGCTCTTTGTAAAGCCAGGCAAATTTTCTGGCAACCTCCCTTAAAGTTAGCTAAGAAGAAGGTATCGATAGTCACACATTTGCAACTATGTTTATAGATGAAAATAATCTTTGGACCAATGGAGCCAAGGTTTCTTGAAGACATTGACTATAAAAAGCTTTCTTCTGCTTGAACCATGAATCAAACTTTCAGTTACAAGTAAAGCACATATGCACCGCCTTTACGCACGCCGCCATTAAGTGGCTCTTAACAAAGTTTCCTATATCAACTATATGACTATGACTTTAACCACAATAGCTTCGGCCTGCAGTGGCTAAGCAGCGTATCTTTGTAGATAAGGCTGCAAATCCAATCTCAATCTCAGGCTACATTAAAATTTGTTAAACTTCCCTAAATGTACACCTCAATGTGTATTTTCTTTGAGTCATTCAAGAGTGGGCTAGCCACCCGCTTGTCTTAATCTCTTGGCTCAGAGTTTTCCTGACTTTTGTTTGATATCAGATTGGGTTTGTCCTTTTTTGACACATTTTTGTGTCAATCATTAAGTCGGGTTCCTACACTACTCATAGGGCGGTACAAAAAGGAATCTGATATTACTGATAACAAAACAAAAACAAAACCTTTGGCTTCAAGCACACTTCATTATCAGGCAGCAGCTGATTCTGATTGTTAATTGATTAATTGCATTGTTATCAACTCTATTTCAAAACAACAAAATTGGTGTTGCAGCTAGACAGAAAAAAAAATTAGACATAGTACAGAGAAAGAGAGAGGCAGAAGCATGCACACAAAGTATAACACATACATAGCAAAGAGAGCAACAGAGAAAGTGTTGTATGTAATAGTTATGAGCTCGCTGTGTTTCACCATCTGCCCAAAGGATCTTTTCAAGTATGTTATTCTTTCAGTCCTAGGGTTTTCTTAACATACCATTTAGTTATCAAGCATGGGACAGGATGAGGGTGGATAATGATAATGATAATGTCGCAGTGTTCAGTGTTAAGTGTTAGTCAGCCGTAAGCACAGTGTGCAGTAGTAGAGATACATAGAAATGGAGCGGCACTGAGAATAGTAGATCTACTCAGGAAAATAGCTGTTGTAGAAAACAAAGCATTTTTAGAGAAGAAATATTAGGGGAGATATTTGTAGTCCACTCAAATCCTCGCTTGCGAAAAAAAAAAACAACTGCCTTGCCACCAGCAGAAGAAAGCACCTGAAAGTAGTATGCTGATAAGCTGACTATGAAATGTTCAACCACTTCAAATTCCCAAACTGAATGAAGCTATAGATGAAATGTTTGTTTGTTTGTTTGTTTCTGAGGGTTTTACTGCACTAGGGGAGAAGACAGGTAAAGAAAGAAAGGGGAAGGAAGGAGAGAAAGAAAGAGAGTGCCCTGCGGTCGCCTCTAACAACACGTCAGCATCACAGTGGTGCTATTCTGTAACCCTGGACACCACACGGGGATAGATAAAATAGAAGTTGTTTTCATCTGACAATTGTAAGTAGGTATACATGTTCTTAATACTCAGTCATGTACAAGTGCTATAAGGAGATCTGAGGTGCACTCAGACTTAAACCATGATGAGGTAAAAAGAAAAAAAAATCAAACCAAACCAAACCCTAAAAAGGTAAAAGATTAAAAAAAAAAAGATAATTAACCAATTTTGATGTCTTACTTTCAGAGTTTTGAATATCTGCTCCCATCAAGGCCCCCCAGTCAACGTCATCCATCTGAAATGGATCATCTGTGTTTGCTGAGCAGTTTACATTGCTTCCATTTACACAGGGGATGGTTTGTGAATTCTTTGGTTCTTTCTCCCTTAATGTGTCCTCTTTTTCACTGCTATCAGCCTCTGTAGTTTTGTTTACTGTGTGACATGGGGAATGAGGCAAACCCTCTTCTGCTGTTGATTCTTGTGCAGTGGCCTCCTGCTGGTTCAACAAATGCTGTTCCTTCATCAACTGCCTGACATATGGACTCTGTACATTTGGGTTGTCTAAGTGGAAAAAAAGGAGGAGGAAAACTTTCCAAGTTACCTGCGGATTGATCAAATTGCTATCAGGAACCAGTTTATCAAAGATAAAGAAGTAGAAATAAATCTAGAGTTAATCAATTTTGTAGCAGAAATGCACTCTCTGATACTACTGATAGTAATGTGCAATACCATAGGTACTTGTTTGTCAATTTCTAACCCACACTTGCATACATAATGAAATCCTTACAGAAAATCAAAATCATCTGATAGTGATAATAACATATGTTATCTAAATCAAGTGCCTGTAGCGGCTAAGCAGCGTATCTTTGTAGGTAAAGCTGTAAATCCAATCTCAGGCTACATTAAAATTTGTTTGACCTCCCTAGATGTACACCTCAACGTGTATTTTCTTTGAGTCATTCAAGAGAGGGCAGAGTGGGCTAGCCACCTGCTTGTCTTAATCTCTTGGCTCAGAGTTTTTGCTGACTTTTGTATGATATCAGATTGTGCATATACTTTTGACACAATCTGGTGTCAAACTTTATGTCCGGTCCCTACACTGCTATTGAGCGGTATTTAAGGGATCTGATAACAAAACAAAACAAAACAAAACAAAAAAAACTATTTTAGGCATGACGTTGACCTACCTTCTTGTGAGCAAAGTCCCAAAGAGTGGCTGTATGAAGAGCAAACTTATCATCTAATTTGGCTGTGTTGTGCTTTGTGCATGTGTTTAGCACTTCCAGGCAGCTGAGGAACACCCAACAAGCCATCGCACCCTTTGGGACCTCAACCTAAATGAAGGAAGAGAGGAAAAACATCTGGAATTATTATCATTACATTATTGAAGATAATTGCTCATTCTACCTCAGCCACAAGAAGCTGGTCCTGAATCTGATCTGCTACTATAGTCAGCTAGGTGCTAAGCAAAAGCTTTGTTTATCAACTTTTAATCTATTCCATGGTAAATGGAAAAGCCAACTTCTAGGATGCCTATTTTTTAAAATATAACTGTTATCTAATTAAAAAGAGAAAACCAAAATAGAATGATGAAATTACTATAAACAATTTTGTCTCTCCTTTAAAATTCTATAACTAAAATAACAAAACAAAAGCATGAGTTTACCAGCTTAGCACCTTTGTCAACCAAAATGACTTAAGATCTGAGGCAATGCTTAGAAATCCTATCAGCCCAAGTTAAAATTTAAGGAAACTCCCATTTCAAAGAATCTGACATGTAACGAGGTAAACACTTCATCACCAGCCAAAAGAGGCACCTGCTATGCATTTTAGTTAACTGACATTAAACTCAAACCAATGGTTTAAAGGATACTTCAAAGGAATACCTCTAAGGCTCTCATCTCTGCCACAGTGTTGTACAGAAATTCCATCGCCCTCAGCGCAACTTCCCAACTGCGGTGCATTTGAAACAGTAGGGCAGCTTGGCGTGAAAATAAGTAGTTACGGAACTCTAAGAGGCTGATGTTGCTCTGCTTGACCTCCTCTCTTAGGTCAAGGTCAAGAGACTTGGTTAGCGACACCCCAGCCCAGGCTGTGCAAGGCTCCATCAGGGGAGATAACCATTTCACAATTTCTGAAAAGTGTTGAAAACAAAACCTCTTTATCATGTACATATTTACCTTGTCCTGGACAGTTAATATGTTCTTGGTAGATAAGATTAAATAGATTTATCTATTAAATCCATCTACTCTCATCTGCGCAGTGCCAGATCCAAGTCCTTTTTCCAACTAAAAATAGATTCTGGGTAGGCCTACACATATCCTTTCATTGTCCAAATGTAAAATATGACAGATCCTGGAAAAACTAGATTCAATCTATATTAAAAGTGAGGTGTATCAGCTGATTTTACCAAATCTTCAATGTCAAAAGAAAAACTACATATCACTAGTCCCTAGAACAAAAAGAAAAACAAATTTCATTTTATTACTATAGTGTTTAATCAGTCTACTAACTCAATCCTTTTATACGAGTTCCTAACATTTCTCTATAGGTAATGTGGATAGATAGGGGGACTATAGGTAATGTGGATAGAAAGGGCGAATGAAAGTAATAATATCACAGAAAATAAGTTAAAGAATCTCCAACTAATATTGATACCAAAGAATTTTTCATTTTAAATCTCAACCAAACAGAGTAGCTGAGTAGAACATGGTGGGCAACAGAATATCCCCGCTTGCTTCTCTTGTCTGCAGAATTGTACCTCAGAAGATTAGTAAAAGCTAAATTGGGCATATTGCAATTTCATTACTTGAGGCATAGTTCTATTGCTTTAGATACTTCAACACTTACTCCCATTGGCATGATTTTCTACAAATTGATCAAACATTGCATCCAGTTCATCATACTGAATCAGAGCGTCCTCTTTTAATCCCAGAATCTCAAGCATGAAAGCAAGCTCCTCCTACGGGAGAAAAAAAATTAACAATATTAGTTATCAATATAGGCATAAATTCTATTCACTAAAACAATTTTGAAAAGTTTATATTCACGATCAATTAAGATTAACGCCATGGAAATATTTTCCTCTTTTAACATTTCCATGAGAAGAGGGGCAGCGTTAGTGAAAGTTTCCCAAGTTATGTCACAATTAATGAGAGAGAGGGAAAAAAAGATAGCATATATAACATGCTTGCCTGTAGTGACTAAGTAGCGTATCTTTGTAGATAAGGCTGCAAGTTCAATCTCAGGCTACATTAAAATTTGTTTGACCTCGCTAGATGTACACCTCAATGTCCATTTTCTTTGAGCCATTCAAGAGTGGACACAGAGGGCAAGCCAACAACTTGTCATAACTTCTTAGCTCAGAGCTTTCCCGACTTTTGTTCGATATCAGAATGGGTTTGCCCTTTTTGACAGATTCTGGTGTCAAACCTTATGTCGGGTCCCTACACTGCCCATTGGGCGGTACCAAAGGGACACTTATAACAAAACAAAACAATATATAACATGTCAATTTGCAATATCTTTCGCCATGAATTCCATTTAAAGATAATTATGATAACATGCATGCTCACAATCTTCCATTTCTCTTTTCAATTTCTCCTAAATTATCATTCAGAGTCAGGTTAAGTCATTCAAAATATGTGAATTTTCTCTAATCATAACTACCTTAATTTGCTTTGTTTAACTTTATTCTTTAGTTAAACTTTACTCTTTTTCTCCGCTTCTTCTGTTACTATCTCTTTCCACATGTTATTGTTCTATCTACAAGCAATTGACCTGAATCACACTGTGTACCTGTTCAAAGCCAACACTGATCTAATGGTCCTTTACCTGGAATATGAAGTAGGAGAAATAGTTCCACCCTGGTTCATTCCTCCTTTCTCTCTTGCTGCGCATACTTTCTTCATATTTCTGTAACACTTGATTGAAAGCTTGTAACAGAAGAGGTCGTAATCTTTCAAACAATTGAGACCAGGACTCGGAGGACTTGGAATCCAGCTTCAATGGGTCTGACAGCACGATACATCTAGTTGGATGTATTATCAATAACTATTGGTTAATCCAAATACCATTAAAAACTACAACACATCCAAAATACAGCAGACTAGTCATACTGAGGCCAATTTTCAAGAGTTTCTTTCCTATAAAAAGTACCACAAAAAAATCAAGCTTGTTAAAGATACATATATAGCTGATTGAAAAATAGAAATTGAATATAACCCCCTGTCCACAAGTTGAAGGAGGTACTGATAACAGATAGTTCAAATGATTCCATGCTGGAAGAAAGACTGTGATGCCATAACTTGCCAGGGTCAAAATGTGGCTTCAGGCATAATCATTTTTCTCAGCTATTTTGTTCTTCTTAGTCGGTTTTCACCATTGCACTCACTCCTCTTAACCACTTCTTTCCTTCATTTAAAAACTTTGCAATTATAATCACAAAACATCAGTCCCTCATTGTCTATCTTACCTTTCAGAGTATTTGTTGCAGAAATCACTCTTCACTTTGTCGATTACAGAAGCTCTCGGAAGAATCTTGGCTTTCACTTTACTTTCATCTGTTGTGACGACAACTATGAGCCAATCCTGTATGCTTTTGCTTTTAAGAGCTGCCTGCCATTCTGCAATATCTTCTTTCACTGTGTGTTTGTAGGTATCTAAATCCTATGGAGGATGTAATAGGGTACACTTATTACTGACGTTTGCAAATGGATATTGGCTTCTTATTTGGTTTGCTTATTTCAAAGCTGCTTTGGTTTTGATGTTTATCTAATGCAGTGGTTCTTATACTTTTTGTGCTACCACACTCCCCCCCCCTCTACAACCCCCAGCAGATTTCAGATAAAAAATGAAATGAACCCATTAAATTCTGTGAATGCAGGATTGCGAAGAAAAAAAAAGCATACACCCACTCCAATGAAAGCTGTCACTAAAGTAAATCAGTCAAAGGCCAAGAAAATAAAGAATTCTTTTCACAATAGTTCTAACCATGTCCAATCCTGCAGATTACTGCTTTGTGCAAATATTTCCGATGCATATACAAAGAAAGAATAATCTTAACATTGTGTTCCAATATCCTTTTGGGAACAATTTAGTGATATTATCCAAGACTGAGCTTTTAAGCCGGATAGAAAATAATTTTAAACATCCATCTAGCTACCTAGTTACAGTGTACTGATAAAGGGCCAACCAGTCTTAATATTGTTCCCAAAATCTCAACAACAAGCAGGACTGCTGCTGAAACTGCCAATTTTTATGTCTTAGGCATGAAGCACCAAAGGATCAAACTTACAACGTTTCAGTTCCAAGACTGACACCCTGCCAAATAAATGTGTAGGTAAAAACTGCTCAATAATGATATTTTACCAAAAATAACGACAACAATAAAAAGTACAAACTGGTTTATAAGTGGGGCTTGACTTTGTATACACTCCTTATACAACTTTATATGTAACAATAAAGGAGCAATGACTTTTTATATAAATTTCTTCTTTTATTTTTAGACAGCAGAAGACTTGGATCTTGAATATAATATAATCCTGGAACAAGACATATGATGATTCTAATTCTAAATATTCTTTACAAGGATCAAATACTTTTCATTAATACAACTTACACAATCAGTCCAATAAATATGAAAATATGGCCGGCTGACAAGCGTTTTTTCTTCATCTCCAGGTAAAATATCATCATCGTAGGGAACATAACTGACATCTAGATACACTGATCTGGGTGGTCTTCCGAAGGACCTACATTGAGACAAAATGAAAGTGCTCTTTCATTCATTAATTCTGTGTGTTAAAAGGCAAGTTAATATTAATCACAGACAAAATCTACACATGATGATATTGTAACAACTACTACTTAATCACTTACAACTGGAAATGAATTACCTTAAGGGTTGTCTAATGTAAATCACTTTGTCTTCCTACAACAACAATCATATACATTTTTTTACCAATTAAAAGATCCACTAATGATGGCCTTGCCACCAACTGAGATAGCCTCAATGGATAAATCAGCCAGTAGGTATGATTTCTTCTGCCAATAGCAAGATGGTGTTGTCACAGCAGGCAAGGATTCAAATCCAGCCAGCCATCATATGTCTCTCATATTTGATTTTCTCTGAAAAGGCAAATCTATCTTTTTTTTTCCATAGCCCACTACATCAACAAAATGGAAAAGAAAATAAATATTTTCAGGAATTAATTCCAAAGGAACTTTATAGAGATAGAAAAGAAAAGAAAAGAAAAATAAAACGTCATGATGAAGTAATTTTAAAGACCTCACTTTTGAAATAACTGAGCACAGCATTAGATCTGTTGCAAAGACAATGTCAGATCAAATGTCCAGCTATGGCAGTTCCAGTGAGTATTTTCAAATCTTACTCTATTTATATATTTACTCCTCTCTATCTATCCATTTTTCAATCTATGTGACTGTCCTTCTATCTGTATGACTGTATATTAACCTAAATCTTGCTATCTCACAAAAACATCTCCCGCACCATTCTCATTCATGACTCTGGGGGGGGGG
>JAUEKY010270292.1:0-14769 GCA_031833965.1 Scyllaea pelagica
AGCAGATGTCTTGAGGATACAAGTTATCTTTAGCTTAAGAGCTATGTGATCATTTCATTTCATTATCCAGTACCCTTTTACCATTACAGTGTAGGGCAGACTATTATTGAGACAGATTTTCTCTGGATCATGCCGTTAGGCCAAGTATGTGATCAGCCTACTGTGACCTTTTGGTGGTAGTGATAGGATTTAAATTTTGCCTGGACAGCGGCCTTGCTGCCTACTCTTTTCGATTTCCAACTGCCAAGGGTTCTTCAACGTGCGCAACATTAGTACGGGACCTCCGGGTTTATCGTCCGTCTCCGATAGGACTAGGCTCTAGATCCCACCTACCGAGCTATGTATGAGTACAAATATTGCAGACTCAGTTTGTGGGATGGAGTTCACGTTAAAGTTCAACGTTTTAACGTTATGGTTTAACGCCTGCTTCTACACAGTTTAGGTCACATCCCTGGTGGAGGACTCTGGACATGTTATTGTGCTACCACACAGAGATAAACTGAGTACCCACACAAATATCTCACCCAGTCACAATATACTGACACTAGGCCACCCAGTCTTAGCACTGTTCCCATAATGCAGAAAGCCAGGCGGTTAGCTGCTAAAAAAAAACGATTTTCAAGACTTAGAAATGTCGCTGCGTGGGAATCAAACTCACCGCCTCCCAGTTATGAGGCGGACGCTCAACCAATTGCGCCAACAAAACCAATGGAGTCCACATTAATTGTTATGAAGGCTGTTGTATTCTATATGTAGCTTGTGAGACTGGGTGAATGGTAATTCTTAAGAAGATTATTCAAGTAGTATTTCCCAACATAAGAGATATTTGAGATATTATAATTCAAACATGCTCTGCAATGGAGGGAAGGGTTTGTTAAGTACTAATTCTTTGTCCTTACAAAAGACTAACAGCTTGTTCTATGGTATAGCATGGCATTTACAAGGCAAGAAACTAACTCTCAAGGAAGCAGCCAAGTAGGTATGGAAAAGAGAAACTTCAAACAGAAGTTTTTTTTAAAAGAATCAAGTGCAAGTTTGGCACAATTCTTATAGAAAAGTTATGATTTGCTAATAACAGTAAAAACTCTGAAAAATAGGAATTTGAAAAAATAAATAAATAAAAAATAAGAAATGATAAAAGAATCAAGTGCAAGCTTGGTACAATTCTTTGTGTAAAGCTGTACGCTATAGTTTACTTATATCAAAGCATGATGACAAAATCTAATTTATTTTCCTAGAATGTTGAGTACTGATGCAACACCTCAAGATGATTTAAAACACTATGGACATAACACATTGAATTTTCCTTTAACATAGAGCATGGCAATACACCGAGCATGGCAATGAAGCATAATCTTCAACTGATGATAAAGTGTTAAGTATGGCGTGCTTGATTTCTCCATCACATCTACATTCTGCCATCTACCAAACCAGAGGGGGGAAAATAGCTACACAGTAAAACAGTCACCAGATCACCAAAACATGAGGGAAATCCCAAATAAGTCCCTTTAGTCCTTGACTTAGCTGCTTAAAACAAAAATTCACAACACAAATGACACACACGACACCAACTAACACAAATGGAAGCGTTTGCTGTGTTGCAAAGTCTAAAAGATGACAGTGAATAAAAATAAATCAATATATATATACATATATATATATATATATATATATATATATATATATATGTATGTATAATATATACATACAAACACACATATATACTAACATCTCTTTCCCAGCTTTATCTAGTTCACAAACAAAGAGAAACAAAGAGAGAAAGAAAAGCAAAGAAAAACCAACACCATCTACACTTCGTAACACAACACCCTCTACGTCTTCCATTTCTTTCTCAAATGAACAGAAGTAAATAAAAGTATCTCCTCTGCAGCCTTTGATATCTTCAAACCCATTGAATTATTTCTGATTCTGTAGCTCGAAGTCCTGAAGGCAACAAGCGACATCTACTTTAATTCTGGATCACAGATAAAAATATCAGCTATGAGCTGGTGCCCCCAAAATACACGAAGCCTTTTGAGTGAAGACAAAAATAAATAGGGGTAATGGATAGCCCGTTGGCTTGACTGCTGGTTGCAAGGCCATGTTACTGCACCACACAAAGGTTCGAATCTAGTAAACCTTAACCCTCTCTGTTATTATTTCTTCATCAAAAAGACTTCATTATTCATTTCATCTGACTGTACTTCTAACACTTCCAAAACTAATTTTTGAGTATCATTATTATCAGTACCTTCTCTATTTCTCTTTCTCTCCAACTAAGACAGACAGAGACAGAGTCTGTCTGTCTGTCTTTCTCTCTCTGTGTGTATATACACCCATTTTCACCTGGATGAGTGAGGAGAAAATCTGATAACCTTAAACTCAACACAGTTGAGCATTGACACTGCGAATTCTTGATGACCTTGCAAGCATTCTGACCACTAAACTATGATGCCACCCTTCCGTTCATAACAGTAGCTCGGAAAAACAAGCTCAATTGAAATGACATCCTACATCATTCTTTCCGCAAACATATCCTTCCGTGATATTACCCTTCCATCAACGACAACGTTCATTCTTGAGCTGGCAGGCACACCTCTTGCAGCCTCGCTTTCACTCCACCCTTCCTCACGTCTCATTGGTCTTTTCTTATCAAACAATTAAATACTTCATAACATACACGCTCTCATTATAACTCTTCCTTGGCTTTACGAACAGAATCTGTGGAAAGAAAGAAAAAAAAAGAAAAGTTTATATATGAGACAGGTCCAAGTAAAAACAAATAATCCATGAAATGAAATGAGAAAAAAAAAGGAAAGAAAAGAAAAATGAAAATTTAAATTAAATATCATTGATGTTGCGCTCTTAATACATGTGCTTGGATATCAATAACTGAAAAAATAAAAATATCATGAAAGTTCCCTATCAGTTACTTGCTGTGTTGAGTATATAAAGCTGGTTTTAAAAACCAAATAAAACAATCTATTGTAAAGCAGTTAATGCATATTGCAGCTAAACAGTCAAACAACTGAGTTTTCAAATACAAAATGCTATTGCTCTTCATTTTTTTTTGTTTGTTCTGTTACCAGATCCCCTATATACCGCTCAATAGCAGTGTAGGGATCCAACATAATCTTTGACACCAGAATGCGTCAAAAAGTATAAATACAATCTATCCAACAAAAGTCAGGAAAAACTCTGAGCCAAGAAATTAAGACAAGCAGGTGGCTAGCCCACTCTTGAATGACTCAAAGAAAATGCACATTGAGGTGTACATCTAGGGAGGTCAAACAAATTTCAATGTAGCCTGAGATAGGACTTGCAGCCATATCAACAAAGATATGCTGCTTAGCCACTGCAGACAAGCTCTTAATGAAAAGACACTAAATCATGAAAAAAAAGCAACTGAAAAAATAAACACCTCAAGCAGGTCCACCATCTAATTACTTTGAATGTTTGAGTGTATAAAGTTGGATTAAGAAAATAGACAAACAAAAAAACAGCTTAGTGCTTTGTCAATCTATATTGCAGCTAAACATCCAAACAATTGAGCTTCCATAGACAAAATCAAATGGTATTGCTCTTTATGTGGAGAGACTATATCATGAAAAAATCAATGAACAAACAAAAAAATTAAACTCACCAGAATGAGATGAAATATCTGGAGGGTCGTATTCTATTTGGCTTTTGGTATCTGTGTGGTAAATGTCGTCCCATAAGACCTTGACTTCGTAGTCGTAGTTCTTCCATTCAGGTACAATCCTCATGGCAGCTTTCAATTTGGGCTCTTTGGTGAGGGGGTTATTGCACTGATAAGGATAATGGAAGGAAGGAAGAGAATGTGTGGTAAGATTTTACCTCACAGTACTGCATACTTTCCCAGATAACCATATGTTTCACTGAGGAGCAGGATTGTCATTTGACGATGGAAACCCTTGGTTTGGTACACCTACATACTTTTAGTTCTTAGCAAGATGCATTTAGACTCATGGCACTTGACTCTTTCACTGTTTTGATATCTATATACTTTTAGTTTTTAGCAAGATACATTCAGATTAATGGCACTTAACTCTTTAACTGTTTCGATATCTATATACTATAAGTTTTTTTCCAGATGCAACTGGATTATCGGCACTTAACTCTTTAACTACTAGCTAGCACACTGTGTGATTAGTCGTATCTACATGTTAACTACTTGCTAACACACTGCAGCCGGACATTTGAGGTGTTTTTTGGTCCAAGCTCCCTTCTTTTTTCAAAACAGTGTGCTTTTATTTATCTTTGTTTCATTCAATGCTGAAACATTGATGAATAATTTGTGTATACTAGTGAGATTATAATACTAACTCTGCCTTGATTCCTCACCCTAGCCTTTCATTCTTAACAATACTTAAATGTGTCCATGGTCTCTTTGGATAGAAACAAGAATTTACCTTAGAGTAGTTAAAGGGTTAAAGATAGAGTTGTTTGGGTTTGTTTTCCCTGGCAGCAAAAGGGTTAAACCACAGATTCACCAGATCAGGGTGAGACATTTGTGTGAGTTCTCAGTTTATCTCTGTGGGGCAGCACGTTAACATGTTTAGGGCGCTCCGCAGGTAATAGGACCTATACAGTTTTAAAGCAGGCGTAACCAGCTTAGTTGGCGCACTTGGTTGAGCGTCCGCCTCGTAACCCTTACATGGCGGGTTTGATTCCCACATCGCGACATACCTAAGTCGTAAAAATTGGTTTTTAACATCTGCCCGCCTGGCATTCGGCATTATGGGAACAGTGCTAAGACTGGTTGGCCTGGTGTCAGTATAATGTGACTGGGTGAGATGTTCGTGTGAGTCCTCCGTTTATCTCTGTGTGGCAGCACGTCAACATATCCCAGAGTGCTCAGCTGGCGAAGTGACCTGAATTGTGTAGAAGCAGGCGTTAAACCATGACGTTTTATGGGTTTTTTTCCATCACTGTAACCCTTGATAACACCTGTACGCCTTTCCCCTGCTGAACCCATGCAATATCGGTGGGTGGATCAACAGCGTGGTCCTATCACAAATGGATTATTCACCCGGACGTCCCAAGTGCGGAGCCCTTAGCAGCTTGAAACCGAGGCTGCTGCCTGGGCAAAATCAAACCCTTCTACAACGTCAGGTCACATTGGGCTGATCACCTATTTGACCTAAAGACATGATCCATAGAAATTCTCTTGCAAGATGTCAGCCCTACACTTAAATTGTGACAGGGAACTGGATGCTGTATTCAAATGCAATCATATATATATATATATGTGTGTGTGTGTGTGCGCGCGTATGTATGTATTGTATATATTCATTTATATATTCATATACTACTTATGTCTTGCCAGCCACGTTGTAAACTCTATGATTTGTAACTGTTGGCTTTCAAGTTGATTCGTGTTGATGGCGTGGCAACGCTGAGTCCAATCCAAAAGGCTCTCCACTCACATTTTCTCATTCCACTTAGGTGTAAATGAGTACCTGACCATAACAGTACTGTCTATGTCCAAAGTAGAATGGTAGCAGCGCCTGGCTGGTCCTGTATGTTTAGTGTTGCTGTGGGAAATGTTTTGAGCTTGTGCATAGACAATGATTTGTGATGGATGTGTTTTTGAATGCGTTTCCTCAGATTGTACGTAGAGAGTCGGCACCTGGCCAATCTGGCCAACCTAGACCTGATGCAGCGCTTGATGCTGGAGTTTGACCTTCACCTCAGCACGTTTTTCAGCCTGGTGGAGAAGCTGCGGCAGTTCCTGGGCACCAATCCCAGCAACCCCCGGGACCGGGAGACGGTGGAGGCGGTGCTCAAGGAGAGCGTTGTCCGCCCCGTGTTTCTGAAAGTGAGAGAAACATGCCTAGCTGCTGTCTGAGAACGGATGTACAGAGCCATCCTGTGGCCAAATTGTGATAGAAGTCTAAGGGTTTACAATTCATGTTTTACCTGTAGTGGCCAAGCAGCATATCTTTGCAGATATAAGGCTGCAAATCCAATCTCAGGCTACATTAAAATGTGACGAGGCTGAGTGTTAACAAAAGTGTGCGCGTGAGAGAGCCAATTTCCAAGTCTGGGGTCACGCTAGAATTTTCAAAGTCATAGCTTATGAACTGAATGAATATCAATTAAACTGCACATTTTCTGAAAGGGCAAAGACTGAGCTACAACAACACAGCTTTCTGATTTTATATGATTTTTTAAAAACGAATTCATCACTGCCGTACGGACTTTGGTATCGCAAGCGTAAATAATGCTTAAAAGGGCATATAACTGATCAGGTCTTGTTAAAAATGATATTATTATCATTGCAATGGTCAATTCAAGAAGAAATGCAAAGAAAATAATAAAAATAGGAGGGCAAACATCAAAAACGATTACCATAGCCAAGGGGCAACTAGCCCGGTCAGTGTAAACAATGGCACACTTCACTTTGACGGCCGATTATGACGTTTTACGGTAATCCCCGGACTTGAAATAACTTGCAAAGGAATTGGTAGTTATTTATAGACTTGACCTCTGAGTTTCCTTTCACTTTCTTTATGTTAACTTGCGGAAAAATTTCCATTAAGAAGGTCGAGGACAGCGACTATATGTAGTCGCCCCGCGCTTCCCGGGTTATCGGAATGGCAGCGACTATATATAGTCGTGCCGCGCTTCTAGGGTTAACTACAAAAACATGATCTCTCTTACTCTTTCTTTTGAAGGAATGGTGATAGGTCACTCAACGCCTTTGTATGATGCAGTATAGATTTGGGGAAAATTAAGTTTCACAGTATTTTGAAGGGAAAAATAGTTACAATTGCACAAACCCTTACATCAAACAAAACTTTGGTAAAGGAATAACAAAAGGAAAGTGAATCCATAAGGAGGGACTGTGGGTGATTGAAACATACAGTGTTTTTCTCATATGTAATCTGTCCCATATTAGTGTTCATAATGAAATTTAGACAAACACAACTACATTTTTGGCAAAATTGAAATTGGAGAATACTAACACTCATAAATTCTTATGGCAAGCTGACATATTAATCACATCTCATCCGTAAATGGTGGTGATGACTTCATTACTTTAAAAAAAATCAGAAGTATTTAATTTCTTCTGATATTGATATAACAATTCAATTTTGACATTAATGTCGGCTACTAAAAAGATAACTCAAAGAATCCTTTATGCACGGTGAGGGAAAGTATATTGCTAACTTTACTGGAGTGCTAACATGACATTTATAGAGTAATAGGCATCTTGTTGATCATTCGCCGGTCTTGAGATATTGGTGCAAATTACAACACTAGATGACTTCTCAAAGTGGACTAGGCAATGAGGCTGTATGTTATTGGATTTATGATAAATCATTAAAATTGATAATGATAAGAACAACAAAGGACCTTCAAGGGTAATGATAAAGTATAGATAATAATGATATTGCCTTCACCAAGACATTCATTAGTACAAAAACTGTTAAGATTACGAGAGAGGGTTTTTCAATTTTTTTCCACTCGTGTGCCTACAGAAAAAAAAACATCCTCTCCTATTACACTGTAAACTTTGTACAAATGTCTGTTTTGCACCATAGGCCTACAATAAAAAATCACTTCATGCATAATATTGTGTTATCAAATGTAAAAACTAGATGTGTGGCTTCCAAATACACATCATTCCCCTTGAAAATGTACCAATTACCGGTTGAAACCCTTAATTATTGTATATTGTATAAAAGCACCACAGCTGCCTTATAAAATCTGCTACTGTGTGATTATGCAGCTTGATATTGAAAACAAAAAATTGATATCTAATCTCTTCATATAAGTCTTTTATTTAGCTTTAAAGAATTTATAAAGTCTTTTCTACTACTTCTGACATTATTTCTCGCCGTAACTTTTTAGGTCTACCCCTAGGTAATTTGCCTTGTGGCTTTCATTCTAGAATTTGTTTCCATTCTATTTATATGTCTAAAACCCACTGCTTTAA
Source organism: Scyllaea pelagica (assembly GCA_031833965.1). Lineage (NCBI taxonomy): Eukaryota > Metazoa > Mollusca > Gastropoda > Nudibranchia > Scyllaeidae > Scyllaea > Scyllaea pelagica. The sequence goes on from JAUEKY010270292.1 coordinate 7,967, forward strand.
AAACATTCAGATATTGTTCTTTCCTTTGAGGACAAACTCAGCACTTTGAATCTTTTCGAAAGTTGTTAATTTTTTTTTCTCACTCCATACACTTGATACAGTGGGTGAATTCACATCCACAGTAAGTTACAATGCGAATCTATGGATTCTACCCCAGTCATACAGTATAGGCTACCATAGACAACCACTGTAAATGATATTAATTTGTGCTGTCTAGGAGCACAAGCAAATAATGATAGATATCCAATCTATTCAACATTCGAAACAGGAGGGTTAGTTAAAAAGAAACTTTGTGCTTTTTTCAAGTAAACAACATATGATTCTGTTGCCGATGCACCATGAGTGTCCAGTAGAGGGAGAAGAAAGGGATCTATATCATGAGAAGTGATTGGACAAAATGAAATGAGAGAGAAAAGGATGATATTATCATTATTTCATATAATTCCCCTTTGTCACCAGTAATAAATCAGGAATACAAGCCTATAAATATTTAAAGGAGTTATGACATGGATATCCTTGTCATGTATTGTCTAGATTAGGGTTCTAGGAGTCACATGCAAGCTGAATTTGTTAGATTAAATAGAAACAATAAATCAACTACACTTCATCATAAGACAGTGAAAAGGAAAGTGATTTTGACCTATTTAACCCTTCACATATCTATATCTTAACATGAGATAAAGATTCATTTAAAAAATCAAAGGCTGTAACTGCAGAGCTACAGCTTTCAATTACCAGGAGCAGATTCAAGTAAGAAATTAATGTTTCATGGATAAACAATTAAGTTTTTGAAAGATTTAAGGCATGGAAAAAATAGCAAACGAGATAACAAACACACCAATTTGATACATATATAAAAACCAATTGCACATAATCTAAGCCTTCACCTACAAAAAAAAATTTGACCAGTTTAAGAAAAATGTAACAAGGATAAAGTTTTCCTACATCCCACTCTATGCAAGGATACACATGACACAAACATAACACAACTGCTTCCATAAATCTCCCAACAGAAAAAAGAAAAATATGACGCAAGGAATATTGGTGCTTCATTTCATAACAAAAGTTTACAAATGTATAATTTTAATATTAAGATAGGAATAATTGCTTGTTTATCACGCTACCAATTTCTTATGGATTTGCTTCAACTGCCAGGGTTGCACATTGATGGGAATCACCTCCCCTTTACCAGGACTGACTGGGAAACGAATGCATCCAATCTTGACGGAGTCAGATGATTTCTCATGTAGCATCTGTTCAAAACAAATGTAGACAAAGTGTCATGAATAAATTATACTGATGATAAATTGATTCTAAGTGTAACAGAAGTGGAACAGAGACATCAGAGACTTTTGGTAGTAATGTTGCCATATCTTTTATCTGGAATAAGAGTAAGAGCCATCCCACTACTTACACTAGTTTTCAGGAAAATGTTGGTGCAAGGTGCATGAACCTCTCCCTACTGCTGGTCAGTGAAAATTTGACACACTTACTGCAAAATGCACACACTATCTAAAATTCACTAATTGACACACATGAGCCAGGAAGAATGCCTCCTTATCAGATTTGTAATTTTTGTTAGAAAACAAGCCGATGGTGATGCTATCTAAAACCCCTGTTAATAAAAAAAAGCCTTGAGTTATATTCATATGAATATCAACTATTCATTTTTTATCACTAATTCAACAATCATTAATCTTTACATACATATCTTAAATTGAATGTAGAGTACCTTTTTAAATTACCAGCCAAAACAGGAGTTGGGACATTACATTATCTCAATTAAGAGTTAAAGAAATGAAAGCAATGCTTGAATAGGTAGTATAATTGATTACAAATGAAAATAATGACCTAGGGTCATCTGAATGATTCAGTTATTTGAAAATACAGATTATTATCTTTTATAGTGAGGATTTTTCCAGAAAAGTGAAAAAAGTCGGATTAAATTTCAATGACTTGTTAGCCATATCAATATCAGGTAATCATCATTTGCTCTCATAAGGCATTTTACATGAAGTTATATTGCAGGCTCCAATATTTGCATGTTGAGTTCTTTATATCTCCTCTAAATGAGTGCAATAAGGGTAGCATATTCAATTCAGTCTATGCCAATATCCCAAGAACCTGGAAAATACTGGAGGTGACCTATTTCACCCTGATTTTCTTGGTAAACGGGAATGAATCATACACTGAGAAGTGTTCATAAATCATACACTGAGAAGTGTTCATAAATCATACACTGAGAAGTGTTCATAAATCATACACTGAGAAGTGTTCATCATCGGATTTGAAAAAAACTTTTCCGGCTTATTAAGTAACAGAAGCGCTCTCCTCTTGTTCAAACCCAAACTCGGAATAACCATTATTGGAAAGCTGTCCCGCCTGATACTTGGCATTATGGGAGCATGGCTACAGCTGATTGACCCAGTGTCAGCATAATGTGATTGGGTGAGATATATGTGTGAGTCCTCCAATCACCTGTCTCTATGAAACAGCAAGATATTTGCTCAGATGGTTCCACTTATGATAAAAAATACCAAATGATGAAAAGGGGTATTAAAAGTTAACATTGCATGTTTAAAAAAACACACCCAAACAACACACACATACACACACACACACACACATTTATTCACATCACAAACACGATTATAAGACATAAATAAAATACCTTGGCAAACTGTGGCGTGGGAAAGGTAGAGAAGTCAGTGCGTACTTGGCCTCCTGTTCTGTTGGCTGCCAACAGAGTGGTGATTTGAACTTGAAGCTGGGGAAAAGGAAAAGAACAAGAAGGATAGATAAAATGTTTGACAAGGTGACCAATGCAGACAATGACAGCTTTTTGTGGGAGCTTTCCATTTCTAATAAAGATAATTGATTTCTGAGATAAAGTCTGGCTTTGTCAATCGGTAGCAGCTGTTCCCTTGTTCTTAACCCTTTCTTGACACCATCTTTCTGCTCTACACAATTCCATTGTCATCAATTCTTAGTACAAAATAGATAATATGTGGAAAAAGAAATGTTCAGGTTAGGCTGCATAGGCACATATTGCTTAAACGTAAGATAAAGCATGTACTTGCGCAGTGCAGTACAGTCAATCTTTTTGTGATGAACTCCCTTTTACATATGTACCAGTCAGAATAAAAAAATAATTTACAACATGATAGAAATTTGCTGACGCTTTCTTTTTTCATTTTATCTTTGATTTAATTTTTCATCAATTTATCTTTCTTTAACAATAATTAAATCATGTAATTGAAATAAAGGGCAGGAATACTGAAGTAAAAACAACTACAAATAAAACAGAATAACCAAAAAAAATAAAAAAAATAAAAAAGCTTAGAAAAAAAAAGTACAAACAACGTATCAATGTTACAAGGTATAATGAATTGATTTAAATTGGAAAAGAATCAGGGAGACATTTGACAGGCAATGGGAAAAATTGAAATAAAGAAGAAATATAGGGAATCCTGGGCATCAGCATTTATATGATGTTGGCTTGGCAATAATCCCTCTAGGTCTAATGAGATTGGAATGCTTAATAAGATATGTTTGCTTAGTTATTCCCATTGAAAACAAAAGTGAGCAGTCTTAAACACAGCTATATATTCCTTCTTTCTAGATTTCACTTGGATTTCATTCAAAGAAAATCTCCAGGATGGGTGTACATTTTTAGCAAATCAATGTAATTCGAATATGCAAAATTTAACATGTGATCATATTAAGCTAAAACTATTTTTGATAAAAAATGACAAGTGCACACACTGAGATTATACTGATACAAATAGCTCAAGCCAGATTCAAGCCCAAACTATTGCAGTTTAATTGTTGGAAAAGTCAATAAGTAAACTTTCCGTAAACAGTTTTGACAAAATTTGACCAAATTGGTAATAAAATTATTACTTCCAAGGATGGAAAAAAAATAGGTTCTGGCCGATAAAAAAACAAAAAAACAAACAAAAAAACAAACACACACCCACACCCATAAACCACTGAAAACAAAACACAAAGCAGATGAAAAAAATTGACGAATGAATTCCCTCCTCACCTCCTGGGTTTCTTTGTCTAATGTAGTTAGTTGTGAGACCCGGTCAATCAGCTGTTTGACAGGGCCAGCCCTGTCCGTCACTTGGGTGGTACCTGGCGATGGATGGCAACAGTGAATGGCTAAAATCAACAAAGTACACATATGAAACACATCATTAGGGTGTGCGGTTCAAGTGTAAAAGGAGGGCTATCATTAACAAAAGACAAGAGGACAAACTCCAATATGCAAGACTTAATACATCAGGCCCTCATTTCTCAGCAGGTGGTTAACAGTCGGCAAAAATGCATGTTTTTTCAAATAGTTACGATATTTCCATTCATATTGATTTCCTTGTTATCTTTTATAAAACATGATGTGCAGAAATGAACTGAACTTAGGATAAAAAAGATTCAAGATAGTTTTTATTCTCTTCTTTCAAATGTAGAGTGAGAGTAAAGATGCATTTGAGCTGAATGAATTTGTGGTACAAACCTGGTTGTCTGGAAGATATGTCGACAACTTTTGGACATGCACTGAGTTTATTGGCTACCTGTATTCAGAAAAGAATGAAAATTGTTGCTGAAAGGGAAAATCTTAAACAATCTTGAAATAGCAAAACTATCTATCATTTCAAGACCCTTTACTACAGATGATGATGAAAACCAAGCAATTGAAATTCAGGAAACCAGTCCACATTTGTGCATTCCTTAGCAGTCGGCAGGCAGAAGTGCTGAAGACAGCGGAGTTTCAAAAGCAGCCCTAGTCATATAATTCATAGCTTTAATTTTCTTCACCTATAAGGCTAAGTCTAAGACCATTTTCTGCACTTTAATGACTTCCCTTATGGTCATCATTGTCAGTTCTTCCTTTACTTGGGGTCAGTGCAGAGGGCTATAACCTGATTAAAACCAGCTGTAAGAGGGTGCGCAAACATAAGCAACAATTCCATCTATTTTTTGTGATAAAAAGAATAACATACATGACAAGAATATTCTCATTTCTCATCTCATACTTTTGAAACAAGTTAACAAAATCAAACTCCTTACTATATTATCACCGATCAAAGCAGAATTTCAGAACTCTAATTTCCTTTCCCTAAAAATCTCTTTTGTGTATAAAATAAATTCACCGTAACTCCTTTTGGATAAAGAAAAAAAAAGGAATAACAGGCAGAAAGAACTTACAGACTCTGTCCAGGTTAATGGTTTTGTCAAATCTTTTAATCATCAAGTACATAACAACTCAGTGTCTATCAGTCTGCAGTGTGTGTTTTGGCGCACACACATGTGGGTATATGTGGTGAGTGAACATGTGTCTGTATATCGTATATTTACAGGTCTGCTTATCAAACTTACAGTGAGCAGCTTCCTGGTTGATTTCAACAGGTTGTTGAGGTCAGTCTTGCTGCTGACGCTGTCTGGCAAGTCTCCGACAGGGATAAAACCCGTGGTGCTGGCAAGGCCTGTTGGCTTTTTGGGGATGTTGAGGGGAGGCAGTGAGGCCAGTTGTTTCTAGGGACAGCATTAATGAAGTAAAACAAATGTTCAGTGTACATTGTCAAACCTTCTAGACATATAAAACAAGGGTAGTTTTTCTAACGCAACTCACAAGACTCACACAGGACAGAGATAGTAAGAGGATGTCAACAGGTAGTTTTGATAATAATCAATGTTGGACTGTGGTGATGATGAGGTCAAGTCTCAAAGAAGTGCAACTCCGGTTTGGAGAAACAAATTTGCAATAACATAAAGCATTAATAGAAAATAACATGTGACCCTATGCCAATGGCTGAAAAACACCAAAACTCTTACAACCTTTACTTTAAGTCTGAAGCACACTTACAACCTTTATTAGACAAACAAACTGTCCAATGAAAACACTTTTCTCTAAAAGCAACCATGCTCAGACTTGTCTCTCCCTTTGCCTTGGCCTCAGAGACATCCACCAATAACAAGTCTAGTATCGGAACGGATTGTGTCAAATACATCAGTGATTTTCTGACCTAATTGGCTGACCTCGTGGGGCTTTGTGGTCTAGTGGTAGACTCCTTGGGCTTGTGATCGTGAGATCGCAAGTTCGATTCACCCGTCTGAGACGGCGCAAAGTTGAGTCCTTGGAAAAGGCTCTTTAATCACATTTTCCCACTCCACTCAGGTGTAAATGAGTACCTGGCCTTTAATAGCGTTGTCCCTGTACTAGTGCCTAGCAGGCTGCTTGTCTTGTCCTGTTTGTTTCATGTTGCTACTGGTTGGGGACCCCTTGTAAAGCGCCTTGAGCACGTTTAGTGGATATTACGCTATATAAATGTTCTCCATTAGAACTTTAAACATTGACATGTGAACAATAAAATCAAGACTATGAAATCACTTACTTTTGCACTGGTCACAGCAAGTGCCAGGTGACCTTGTGAACAGAATGGCGTGGCAGCCTTTCAGCGAGGGGCAGCGCGTGTACTCGCACTCAACACGTCCTCCCTGGGAATGTGATAGATAAATGATAAAGAAGATGACATTGTTATTATCATCGTAAGTGTATAGGGAAAAGGGTAATTTTGAAGAACTTATGTTAGCGAAATATCAATATCAAGCAAGCAAGTGATGATTGGTTCAAAGGTGAGCTTAGCATATTCAATGTTTGTGATTTAGCGCTTGGTCGTGCTGCTGCTGCTACTACAACTGCTCAGCTGTTGCAAATACTAATGCTGCTGCTGCTGCTGCTGCTGCTGCTACTACTACTACTACTACTACTACTACTACTACTACTACTACTACTACTA
>JAUEKY010270403.1:0-22103 GCA_031833965.1 Scyllaea pelagica
GGGGTTAACGCGAATAAAAAAATTCAGTTCTCCTGATGAATGGCCGCTTCAATTCTAAGTGTTCCTTTGCTATCACATGGAGTTAACGCTCAGTTTTAAAACTATCCTCCATATTTAACCGTGTTCGAAGTGTACTATTCTCGCCCACGGTTGTAATAAGACGTTAGATTGGTGTAGTTAAGCCAAACGCTTTTGATACAAACAGAAGACTGTCAAGTTAGAGAACTGAACCCACGCACTGCGCATGACATTCAAATTTCGCGGATCTGAGGCCCTGTTGATGTTATTTTGTTAGTTAGCGATTTTCTCTGCATTTGTTTTTATCAACCTCGAATACGGAAAAAAATGTTCACGGCAGCAAACCTCAAAAACCACGGAAATCCGTAGAAATGCAGAAGATTAAAAGTTGAAAGCACCGGTTACAATTATCGGAGCTAGGGGTGGTGGAGGAGTACAAATTCCTGGAATAAAAAAATCGTATTTATACTCATTTCCCCGTATTTCCATACTTTGGATCAAAATTCGTACTCCAATACGGAAAATCGTACGGGTTGGCAAGTCTGTTAAAATGTACCTTTTGGCCTGAATCCGCGGGAATATTGCTTTTGCAGAGAATGGATTTTCTTGAATAAGGAGGAAAAGGACACCCCCTCCTCTTTCAAGCTATCCCGCTACTCTTCTCAGTCTGCCCTGAGTATTGTATAGTATCCGCACTCAAATAATGACCCCCCCTTGCCGACATTAGGCCCTAATATCAAACTCTCAATTCAACTAAAATCTTAAAAAAAGAAAAAATCAACATCAGTTGCTAAACAAACTTTTACAGTTTGTAGATTGTATAAAAGGTGGAACTCTCTGAATAAGTTACTGTCTTTCCACAAGAATAAAATGGAGGGTTCAAAGAAATAATTTGCTCAGTCAAAGCATACTCCTACGGGTGCAAGGGTAACTGGTATCAGCATTGTTCCAATGATTCAACGCTGCTAATGGCCCAGAGGAGGAGCCGCTAATTTGGATACTTTAATGTCTTAGGAAGACCACAGTAAGGGATCAACTCCCAGTTGCACTTTACAAATCCCAGTAATCAAAGTGACAAGCTTGTAAAAGGGGTTATCGTGTGCAAATGAAACATCTAATTCTATGCAAGGATAAAAAACTAAGATCGAGTTGAATCCAATAAAAGAGGGATTGAACAGTCAGTTTAAAAATTGAACAGAAACAGGGACAGCTGGAGAATTTCCAAATACCTGAAATTCCTGCAAAAGCTGGAAAAGAGCGCACCCCTAAATTACAACTAACCTGAGTAGATCTTCTCGTCTGCCTTGCATGTTTAGCACGAGCCTTGCGTTGTGTTTCTGTCTCTTCATCTCTCTTTGGAGGTTCATAAGATCTGAAATAAGGACACACCATGAAATCATCAGAGTTGGCAGAAAATGTTGGGTCATGGTAAAGACATCGACGGGCATTCAAACACAGTAGTGATTCAAGTGGTACTCTTGTGTTGTAACAGGGACATTTGATATGACCAATTTATTGTCTGGTGAAAGAGAACAGCCACAAAGTGTAGGTCGCACAAGAAAAAGCAAGACAAAAGGGTTCAGGTTAATAAGGCACAAAAGGTGTTACACTGCGTTGCTTGCTGATATGGAAAAAGAAGAGGCCCCTAAAAAACCTGGCATCTTCATATCACACACTGATAATGCAGACACTTATTCTTCTAATTTTTATAGAAATCAAATGCACAATCACCGCTATCTATCTCCAATCTATTGAGTATTCATAACAACGACGGCATTACTTTCCTAATCCTTTACAATCATCACTGTCATCAGCTATCCTCAGCAACCAAGAAAACATGACCTGATGAATTCAAAGTGGCCGGTCAAGACCGGGTTTTATTTAATTTTTTCCTCTCAGAAAGCAACACTAATTAAAACCGAGAACTCGGAATCAATTCTATGATCCAAGACAAGTAGACAAAAATCACATGGTGAAGACTTATTTTAAAGGTCAATAGATACCCAACAGTGGATGAAGAGGATCTAAACTACCAGCCATTAAAGTAGATGACCAAGAACCTTGGCGCTAAGAAAGAGTAGGTATGGTGGGACAATGAAGAATTGAGCTAAAATACCTTAAGAAAATCAACTGTTTCAAAGCAAAACATGGTATGAATTCTAAATGACATCAAAAGAAAACCACTCAAGAAATTTTAGTAAACAGTCAGAAATTATGATTGGAAAGTGTTTCCAAAAGAAAAAAACCACAGTGGTCAAGTATACTTATAAAATAGTGCAGACATCAGAGAATGTTATGGGCTATAAGTACAATCGCCGATCAGTGAACTGACACTGAAACTGGAAATTTTCTTCTTCAAAATGCTCAGAGAACAAAATTCCACAAGGAACTATAAAACCAGCTCATGACTGTCTTCTTGATATATCTTAAAAGCCAGCATATGAAATTACACACTTGTGGAAACAACATCTTACCTGCCTTGAAATAAGTGTCAAACTGATTGAAAACAATTGTCTTAAAGCTCTACTAAACTACACACACACAGATAGCTGGTGAGTTAATTTGGGGAAAACTTGAGCAGGGTAAAAAATTCCACAGCAGGGGATTTCATTGCCAATTTGATGCATTAGAAGCTATTCTGGTCACATCAGATAAAAAAGTTGGAGTTTGTAATAAAAGGAAAGGATTAATTCAAGTGTATCTTTTTTTTAATAGAAAAAAGAAATCAAATAAGAAAAAAAGGGAAAGTAGACATACGAAACAAAGAAAAAATCAAAAGATCAAAGTAAAAAAAAAAAAAGAAAAAAAAAGATAAAATCAAACATTCTTTGGGGGCATAAAGCTATAAAATTTTAGGTGCAAGGAATTCTGGTAGAACATACACACCTTCTGAATACTGTGTTGGTAGTATTGGAAACGGGGGAGGCAGAGGAGGTGGAAGGGGAAGTTATGCCCCCTGAGCTAACAGAGGACCTGTCTCGGACCCGATCACCCAAGTGACTCAGCCTGTCCTCTAACCTCTGACTGGTGGAGATTTCAGAGGAGGTGGTGGTGCTGGTGCTGGTGGTGGTGCTGGTGCTAGAAGAGGAAGTGGTGGAGGAGCTTGAGGCTGCCGCTGCCGCAGCATTGGCAGATTCCCGTCTCGTTTGGTAGTAGGGTATGTAGTTACCAGATCGACCACCGTAATTGCTCTTAAAACCAATGTAGGACTGTCCAAACGTGTAACTGTTCCTACATGTTCCAATCCACCATGGAGCGCAGTGACAAAATCAAAAGACAAAGGAGACGTGTGGAGGGGGAGGAGGGAAAGAAATCAAAACAACATGCATCATTTATCTATGAAAATAAAAACATGCAATGCACAAATTGTGTGTCAATAAGATATCAAGTGTGAAATAAAAAGAAAAATTTGCAAAGCCTACAAATAAAAAAAAAGTTAGAACACCACAGAAACTTCTTAACAACTATTTTAAGCATACTAAAAACAATTCATGAATAGTATCATGTCATATCTTTTAATATCACCCTGTTCTCAGAGTGACACATTTTGCATAACTCTTATGCTTTTTAATTTTGCATTGTAGATTGTTTGAATAGGTGAAAAAATTAAAAAATGTTTTTCGTATCTAAAGTGAATAAATACTTGGCATACAAACTTCTCTGTCTACATATTCACCTAAGGTCTGATAATTCATAAAATCAAAACAAATAAAATAATTCCTTTAAAAACAGAATTCTAATTTAAGTAAAAAACAGGAATGAATTGGAATACATAATGGGTTTAGGTACTTGCAAAACCATATTTGTTTGTTTTCATATTCAAACCTTTATCGTGCACCTTAATTTTTTTTCTTTTGGAAAAGTGTATTTAGTAATTTAAAACTTAGAGGAAAAAAAAGAGTGAGGAGGAATGGTTTGAGATGCAAGGGGGGAAGACTCATTTAATTGCTCGTTTTACCAAATTTATAGGGTGAGTAAGAATATAATTCAGAACTTTGAACTAACAGATCAACCACCACAACAACAACAACAACAAAAACAAAACAAAAAAACACAAACCCCAAAACTCTTCAGCTTAGAGTGATGAAACCTTCCCAACATCCAATTCTTTTCAACTGTCAACCAAACCAATTTTATTATCCACTCCTAAGCCCCCTTTGCGCAAGGCCAGGCTGTTGCTCAATATTAACAAAGCAGAGCGGGTTTGAAAACCAGATGCCATGGGCAGCTAGGTCTATTCACACCCAGAGACAGTAACACTGCACTGAGAGCCATGGCGGAGTACATAAAGCCATGTACACGGCAAACCTTAGAGATGGACCACTGGTTCCCCTGTGTCTAAACCATACACTTCTTTGCTTTTGCTTTTACAATCACACTATATGTTCTTTGCCAGCAAGTGTCAAAACCATCAAAAGTTGACAACTCTGAGGGGACTGAAATCACCCACTAGTCTGAACATGATGAATACTAGCGTGTCCTATGACATGAATTTATTCATCTTGTTCACCTTATTTACTGCACAGCATAAAAACAACCATGTACAGAGGTAAAATGATCTAATCTGAAATATTCTTTTCCTTCCCATTAGCATAACATCACCATCCCTTCCCCCTATTAAGAAATAAGTATATAAATAAATATTTGAAGAGGTTGAAAGTCTGAATACACCAACCTAAGTTTTGTTATGAATTAATGGAAAAAAAATATGGTCATTAGGATAGGATTGGAATGGCCAAATGACCTGTTTGATGACATGCCAAATATATATACACAGAAGTTTTACGGGATTTGGAAAGTTGATACTCATGATCGTTGTGAATTGAGAAATTCTATGGAATTTGGAAAGTTGTTATCAAGGATCATTGTGATTGTGAACACACACTCCCTTCTAAAAATGTTGAATAAGGGTAAGACCCCAAGTCCAAATAAAGTTTAATATTTGAAACTTAATACACGTGACATTAATTTCTTCAGACATGTATTTCACATAGTAGTTTGCACATCATCGAAAGTTGAAGTTGTTATTTGGTGAATAGGAACAAGAATATTGTAAAAAAGAACAATAAAAACAAGGTAAAAAAGAAGAGAAAAAATCAAACAAAAAAACCCAACAAAAATAAAACCCAAGCCCAAAATCAACCTGGTAACATTTTGTGTTAATAGGAAGAAGTATCATCATTATTACATGACATAAGTACCTTCTGGCAAAAATTGAACGGTGTTGTATCAAAAATTCGCTGAAAATAAGATAATAAAGATGGGGTCACTGGTTCATGTTGGCCATTTTTCCTTTTGCCCTGCAAGGCATTAAACTCTTCTGTCTGATTGTTCCTGTGTGTAAGGAGTCAAGTAGCTAAGAACCGTTCACATGACATAACTGACAGATTTTGCACTTGAATGTCTTAGAGAGCTTTTTTAGTCCCATCGAATGTGGTCCTTTTTGCCGTTTTTCATTGAAAAATGAGATGAAGGTGACAAGTTCTTCATTGCATTACCGCTTTCGATTTAAGCTGTAATAATTCCTAAGAAACCCAAAGAAAAAGGGAGTTCCTGCTTACTAAGCGTTGAAACCATTAACCAAAATTACAATGACTCATGACCAACCTCATTTTTTTTTTTACCTCAGTTCTTATATGAATTCTCTCTATAGCTACAAATGGAATCCTCCTGGTGTAAAAGCTTCAACCAAGATCAATCACTTGTGTTAGAACTAAGGCACACTCTACATGTGCTGACTGGCTAAGCAGCTAATATTAGTTAGAAGGCTGCAAATAAGCAAGGAGAGGGTTGATATAACCATGCAGAGAGAAAAAACAAAACAATACTGCTTGAATTGTCAACACAATATTCCACCTCTTTATCAAAATCAGTCTTAGTCGCAATCAAAAATAAGAGCATGAATTGTAATTCAATTCCCTCAGCACAGACAACTCCTTACTTGAACTACTTGATCTGAAATAAGTAACCCTAACCCACCAGACTATCAGGGATGTTCCCTAATGATGCTTTGTCAATATGGTTGAGTCATAGCAGAGAGGATACCATTTCCAATGTTATCATCTCTGTGACATGACGACCTTTGAAACCCTTCAACTACAGATGGTAGGAACTGATCATTCCCATCCATAGGGGACAATACTAATGTTTGAGAAGTATTCCTTAGCAAGACAAGACAACTGAATTTAGAATTCAAATTTTTAAACCAACATACTTTTTATATTCAAAACTTTTATGTCAAAGGAAAATGAAATTTCAGAAAGATTCTTCCACTTCCCTTAGACTCTACCTTGAAGGAAAAAATAATCTTCATTTTTTCCTAATAAAATAAGAAAATTATTCAACGATTATTATACATTATTATATTGTACTGTCCTACAAAAGAGGGAGGAATAGGAAAGAGAAACAAATTACTCCATTTAAACTGCATCCACACATCAATGTGAAAAAAAAGAAGAAAAACAAAAGAGAAACAAAAAAACTTGATGTATGATAGTCCAAAGGGAATAACCAAGGCTCTAGAGCCTATCAAAAACCAGTTTTTGTGCCAAAGAATGAAAAAAGGAGAGAGAGAACACCTTTTTGCATTGGCATAGTTTTGGCCAATTGTCTGATGATTCAAAGGTCTGTAAAATTGTAAATTCAAGAGGAGAGAAAAGAAAACAAAACTCTAGTCTTTAGCAAGATAAGAAATGTCTAAAAATCTGAAAAAGGAGTGCAAAAACAGTCCTGTCATGTCTCCAGTTTTTTCCTCTTTGCCATTTTGCAGAAATGAATGGCAGAAAAACTGCCGTGGATTGTAGATCCCCCTGTTCTGGTGAAACACGTGAGCTATTGCTAAGAGTTGAGGCCCAGACTAAGAGGTCAGTCGAATAGAGATGAATACACCCAGCCAAAGTATAGGAATATATTATCATACCTTTCCGGCTTGTCTGAGGTGGACGTAACAGAGGTGGAAGTGGTGGTGGTGGTAACCGTTGTGGAGATTGAGGAGCCAATGCTAGAGTATGGACGTCTGGATGAAAGGCGCTCCTGTAACTGATAGATACAAAATGATATGCATTTTGAATTCAAATAACAGTGCTCTCATGTTGCATTTGTTAGTTCTAAGTTTCTATTCAAATCACTGATGACAAATTGTCATGTTGTTCTACAGATGATCATATCCTGTCCTACATTTCACTTGGATCAACTGATGCCCAGTTTGTATTTTACATTCATATTGAAGCTGAATTCAAATGTTGCAATTACCCAAATTCTCTACTTTTGTTTAATCCCCTCCCCCCCTCTCAAATCTTTAAAAAGGTATGAATTGGGGTGTGTTGCTTTTTCCTTTTACCCTGAAGCATTCTAAAACCAAAAGGTCTTTCTTCAACATAAATCAAACAATCATCTAACTTATTCTCTCGTTTTTCCAAATTCATCATAAAAAAAAAAAAAAGAAGTGAAAAAAAAATAAAAATGAGACATCTTTCCAACCCAATGGAATTGTGGACTTAACCTCTATACACTGCAAAAAAAAGACATATTTTCTTAACAAAAGCATCATATTCACCCAAATGTTAAGAAGAAATGAAATTGAAAACAGAACAGCAGGCAATCATCACATGTCTAACAAACAGAAAAGGTAAATCTACAGCACAAATCACAACAAGATGCAGGGAAATAAAATGTTTCATATTCATATTTAAGAGAAATAAAGATTGAGCACACTCAAGATGAGGAAAAATCTCAGCATGGATCAATTAATCTCATTCTAACCGCAATGCAGCTCATTATCAAGAAAGAAGAAAATTAATCAATTATAAAAAAAAAAAATAATAATAACCCAAAACAGTCAGATAATATCCGTGTGCCGTCTTCCTTATAAGAAATAAAGATGTTTGATGTCTAAGAAAATGTTACGAATGATATTTTCCATTCATTTACTCATCTACAGTTTTATCTAAAATGGGTCAGAAATCTGTTCTGTAAAGACACCAGCATTTTAAGGCTTCCTTCAGCCTCCATGAACAAGGTTGATGCGAGATTCTTTTATAAACGAAACTAGTGACGGAAACTTTGGAACAGGATATTTTGTTTATTTCTTCAAAGATGAGGAGTCGGAATGTCATGCAGAAATCAGCTAAGCAAATTCATATGTGGAAGGTAATGGTGGTTCTAGAAATGGGTGCATCCAAAGACCTATAAACTGCTTATGTGACAAAACCTATTACATCAGTGGATGATCAGCCCAAAAAGTACAACAGGATATACATGTGATCATCATCTATAATATTTCTCCCACCTCCGGACCCAATTCTAAAACACACTCACAGAGTCAGTCCTGGCATCGAGGGCCAGCCGAGGGCTTGAGGCAGAACGAGGCAAGGTGTTATCCTCGCCTTCTGACAACATGCGTTCGTGTACCATGGAGGTACTTCCTGTTTTCCGCAGGCCATGGCGCCATGAAGGCACGGACAGGTCACTACTACTGGTGGCATTGGGTTCTGACGCTGGGGTATTTCGGGACGATGACAGAGATGATGATGATGAAGATGAAGATGAATGCCTACCCGATGAGGGGGCGGATGGAACGCTGTTGTCCTGCAGAAAGGGTGGGGAAAGATGAGGAGGAACAGCAAGAGGAAGAGGGTATTAGAAAACAAGGCACAACACATCTGAATCTAGCAGGTTTTTCCAACAAAAATTTTTCATGCCAGCATTAAAAAAAGAATGGCAAAACGCTGTATAAATCAAAGTTAATCTCATGCAAACACTTTGCATTACAAATGGAAAGAAGGCAATATGGATGCAATTTCAAAGGTCATTGGAAGATACAACATTTAAAGCATCCACATGCAGTGCAAAGCCTTTTAAAAATAGAGATTGATTTTGAATGTGTTGATTATTTGGCAAGACAATCAATCAGTCACTGCAAAAATATGTTTGACATTTGTGAGTTAACAAATTGGAAGGTTAGAAAACAAAAGTGATTGTTGAACTCAGTGAAATGAATCAACATGAAAAATGAAGATAGAGTGATAGGTAAGATATTATAAAGTGAGTGAGATGAATGTTAGATTAGCATAAAAGACTTTGACAACAATGATATTGATTTTTTAATTTTCTAGGGATTTAATTAATTAATTTCAGATCCTTTATACCTTTATAACTCTAGGCTACAAAAGGGTAGAGGGAAGAACGGTTGTTAGATAGGTTAATGTTAGCTGCTCTACTCAAACATCTCTGTGTATTCATTAGCGCATAACAAGTAAAAAACCATCTCGGGCTGGAATGGGATTGCATGGCAGAGCTATGATGTGAATCACATCAATCATCCATCCACTTCAGACAAATTGACTTCAATGTTATCATAATCAATCTATAATTCTTTAACTTTCATTCTTTTTTAATAGACTAGCAATAACCCTAATTAACACTGATCTATCTAGAAAGGAGGGATCAAAGATTCCACAATGATAAAGGCAATATCATTCTACTTAATTTTAAAATCTAAATCTGGTTGGGCCTAAACATATCAAGAATTTAACTTTCAAAAGTATTACCATATAAACTAGCTCCTTGAGCTTAAAAAGAAAATTCTAACTCCTGACTAGAATAGAAGTAAAAAACAGAACAAAAAAAAAAATCAAAACTATAATAATCAATCTCAAACACATCTTTATCTTCATATTTCAAGCAAATAGAACTCTTTCAAAAGAGTTTTTTAAGAGATCTTATAAAGTTTAAAATCTATTATTGAGAGAAATCTTTCAAAATCAGTTTAGAGGTATACCAAATGTATGAAGAATAGTGTGTACAAGGCAAGACAGATACAAAATAATTGTTATTAGAGTATGATGCAACAGTGACAAGGAGTAGGATGCCACTGTGACAAGGAGTATAACGAATGGCTAGCAGCAGCCCTACTGTCAATCAAGGATTGGGTCAAATTGAGGAGAGAAAAAATAGAGGGGGGAGAAAATCTGGAATAGGAGAGATAAGGAACAGGACCTTTCCTTTCCGTTAATCAAGCATCACATGCACTTGTTTCATTAGGATTCTGGTTGAAGCATTGAAATCTTCAGTTTTACACATCCTTTCAGCTAAAATGATCATTTCCAGTAAAGTAACTTCTACCTGCAGAATAAATCTGATTCCCTTCGCTGGAGTCTATACCATAAACCAGACTTGATATAACTATTAGAGCTGTCCCCAAACTATGACAACAATAACAAAAAGGAGGAAGGCAAAAGAATTGCACTTATCATCCCCATATGCACATCATTGAATTCAATACAGACACATCAACAGACAAATTACTTCCCCTGACAAACATATTCATTTCTCACGAGGCCTTTCGCCTATCACACATTATCAGAAGAATTGTTGTTTGCTTTTGTTAATTTCTAGGACCCAAATTCAGATCTTTCAGTTTCTCTTAAGAGGAAGAGGGATAGTCATCATACACAAGGTGCAAACAGATGTACATTTTCAATCAACATAAACGCAGCAAGTGTCAAGTGGCTAGTTAGTGATGTCCAGCATTTCTAGAGACATGACTGCATTCACAGCAACATAGCGTGTGAAAATTCAAAATAATTTTTCAATTAAATCTACGCTGAACTCACGACTAGCAAAAAGTAAAGAATGTTGATGAGGACCAAGAGTTGATTTCTTTGATTTTTAACCACAGTTCTGCATTTTGAAGTTAGGTACACAAAAGAAAAAAGGTGTATCGTTCATCATTTTTTATTAGAAAAAAAATTTCTTAGCAATTAATAAAAATGAACATAATGAACTTAAATTGCATTGTTCAAAGTGTTCAAATCTAAACAGAAATTTGTTTAGGTAAAAAACAAAAAACTTTAAATTCACTGTTTGGTGAAAATATCAGAGGAACAAAAACTCTTGGGTTATCAAATTCTGGTGAGTGTTAATAATAGAAATGTCATAATGTCATGACTGTAAGATAAAATATGAGAGATGAAACTAAAGCAGTGAAAACTAACAAGACTATAACCAAAAGTTCAAACTGCCATTAGAAGTTGGCACCAAAATTTCCAACTGCTTTTGAAATACGTTGCTTAATACTTTACCACACCAAATGAAAAAAAAAAAAGCAAAAAGAGTTATCTTCCAGCACTTCGCTGTTTAAAAAATAACAAAGGTATCAGAGTATTGTAGAGACTAGGGAGTCATATGAAGACTGTAAGATAAACTGTGCTAAAAAAAACTAAAGCTCGAAGTCAGCCTTGTCAAGAAACCATCCAACTGCTTTTAAAATAGTCAGCTATGCTCCATCATTATATCAAGGGAAAAAATTCAGTAACTTCAAACACTGTGCTGCTTAGAAGAAACATAGATGAGAAGAAGAACTAATCACTTGTAACGAGAGCTTCAAAGGGTGTACCATGATGCATTAGCCACCAGACATGCATGGGGCCATAGCAGTGCTCACTATGGCCTTTAGAGCAGGCCTCAGCACCTTCACTTATATAGAAACAGGATAAGTGAAATAATAGCTCCAGGCATATTTCCGCAAACCAAGATCACCAAATATCATATATGCTCTAATCTAAGGGCACTTTACTTCTTTGCTTTTTAAGAATATTCCTTTTTATTGCTATGCCCTTGAAAACATTCAATGCATTTGACTTAGAATAAATCCCTGAGGGTTTACAAAAAAAAAAAAGAAAAGAAAAAAAACAAAACATTTCTGTCTAATCAATGACAATACATTCTTTAGTTATTGTCTCTTTGTAAGCAGTAAATATAACACTATGATATGCAGCAACAAAAACAAAACCATTGACAAAGCTATTGATTGATTGGTTCATACCACCAATCCAAACACACGAACACTAATACTATTCCATCCCCCCCTCCCCCCCTCCCAAACCAACCAGCCAGAAAGAAAGAAAACTGTTCTCACCTTACGGGTTGGCAGCTCGGCAGGGACACTAATAGACCTAGCGACTAAGTCTCTGCCTTGCCGCAAACCCTTAGCCTGGTCCTTTGATGAAGGAGGGAGTACAGGGAAGATACACAGAGTGGGGAGGGAGAGAGGGAGGGGGGATAGAAAAGCAAAGCAGCGGTGGTGTTATCAAACCATCAATAGCAAAGAGTGGTGAGAATACACTCATAATATTCAGATGACAGAAAATAATAAGAAAAAAAAATTCAAATAATTACTCTGAAAAAATACAAAATGGTGGGTATGAAAACCTAAATGAAATTGTGTTGAGTAAATAGAAGCAATCAGCATACTATGTTTTAAATGAAATAAAAAGCAAAACAATAAAAACTACGACTAAGGAGGGAAAGATAATTAAAACAGAAAAAAAAAGCAATCGTGGTTAAAAAAAATAAAAAAAATGCAGCAGCCAAACAACACAGCTAACCAGAAACATCTCCTAATATTCTTTATAAGAAATAATCCACTTGGCATGCTGTCGGTGTAATGCTCTAGATTTGTATGATCTTTGGAGATGCATTTCACTCAAAATCATTATGAAAGGTAATGCTTTGAGAAAGGGTGCCATACAAATTTGATACCTGAGGATCTGTGTAATCACATCAGGTTTGAAACTTACATGTATCTTAATTGTCAAGTAGGAAAAACCCCATTTGAGCACGCTTGCTTTTAGTGATGGAAAGCCACAGGTATCAAGCAAAGGTCTAATTCAAGGTTATCCCTAGGCCTGTATATTCTTTTTTTTTTTTTTTTTCAATTCTTATTTTATACACTCTTACATGGAGCCCCTAATATCAAAATTTCTATCTGAAGACCCACAATTTGTCATTTCTGTTTTTATGTCAACCCTCACCTTAGCCTTTGCCTATTAACCTTATCATTATGAGTGCACAATCCTGTTTATTGGTATGCTTTTTATGCTGGTAAGGATTTAAAAATAAACTGCTGAATTTTAGTCCTGCCAAATGGAGTTTTTAGTTGGTAAAAATGTACAATTTTTATTTTTTCAAGAAGCCGAAGTAAACCAAGTAGCTAGATTGCACTGGAAGTTGACCATATTTTAGCAATAAGTGATGAGCCTCAGAAATCTCAATTAATTATACATAGCATGGAGTGTATAAAACAGCTATGGAACAAATTCAGGTGAAAAAGATTACATTTCAAAGCAGAGGAGGAAGAGGAATAAGTATCTATCATGCATTACTGATTTCAAATTAATTCAAAACTGAACACACCTCCATGGTGTTCAGAATGACTAGGACCTTAGATCAGAGGCTATAGCACAAGGTACTCAAATTATATATGGACAAAGAAAAGCAACAGCGATAGCGATGGATGCGAGCAGACAAACAGAGGAGATTCTAATGAGGAATTGGAGGGAGGGGGAGGGGTGCAGGGCTCCTACTATTGTTTTAGAGAAATGCTGGAAGCGATGGGCTTGTTCTAACACTCGCGACCTTCGCCATCGGAGCTGAAAGAACAAAAGTATACCACACAGACTAAGCAGTTAACACTGTTACAGGAAATGAGTTATAAGATCTGCGGGAATTTTTTTTCCAAACAACAGAAAAGCCAGAAAAAACATTCAAAAACCCAATAAAAAAATGTGACGCTTAAAAGCCATGCATCTGCAATAATAGCTTCAATGCTTTCGGCAAACTGTTTGTAACCATTGCATGCTACATTTTACTTCAACAACCTTTCAGACAAAAACAATTTATCTGGTCAACTTTTTCTATTCTACTTCACTTGTTAGAGAAAGGGGGAAAAAAACAAAATGCATCCCTAAGAATAGTTTTCAATGGATTTTACGAATTGTTTCTGTGTTTAAATCAATGTAGATATCATTGGAATATTACAGATCTCTTTTAGTGAGAAATGCTTTGAAAGATTTTAATACACAAAAACTGAAAATATGAAATCCCATGAGAAGATTATATACAAGTTGAATCGCCACCACCATGTTATACGAATAACAATATTATGTTCGAGCATAATAACTGAAAATATGTGATCAAAATGGAAAAAAAACAAACCCAACAACAAATATTTGCCATACCAGGATAGGATGATAACGTAAGTCTAAAAGTTAAATGCTACAAACACATCAACATTAAGACACTTGATCAAATTCAAACCAACGAAAGAAAATAAAATATAAGCTGAAGGAAAGCTCCACACTCTGACAACTTACTTGAGGAGGTAGCGTATCATTGGCAGTACTAGTGATTGAATGTTTATCTGCAGTCGAAAGACTATCCTCTAGTTTGGACTGACCAGTGGTCGAAGTGGTGCTCGTTATACTATCGGAAGCGACCAGCGATGCAGAAGAGGAGGATGGTTTAGTAACAGAAGAAGAAGGTAAATCTGTGGTAGGCGTGACGGGAGTAGATGACGGGCGATCCCCTTCGGAAATTTCATCAATTTTTGGCATGTTGTCCTGTCTGCGGTGTTCCACAGCAGAGCTGGCAGTGGCTATGTTAGCTGGGCGTGCCCAGGATGAAGGTGTTTCAGAAGGCAGCTTGATATGGCAAGAAGGAAGCGAACAGAACATTTGGTTACAACACCTACCAGTACAACCCCTTTCAGTGATGCTATTCTTACACACTGAGTAGTGCCTGCATTTCCAAACAGAGAACAGCAGACAAC
This sequence comes from Scyllaea pelagica, assembly GCA_031833965.1. NCBI lineage: Eukaryota > Metazoa > Mollusca > Gastropoda > Nudibranchia > Scyllaeidae > Scyllaea > Scyllaea pelagica. The sequence continues at coordinate 14,627 of JAUEKY010270403.1, forward strand.
ATTGTGGTGTCACAGACAAATGCCCTTGAGACCAATCAATTAAAATATAAATGACACATGTACAGATGCATATGCAGACACACAAGGTCCAGTTTCTTTCCAATCTGATTGAACATTATTTGATGAAATCAAGAAGTGAATATCTGGTAGAGAACATTTTTCTTTGTTAATTCTTTTTTCTCCATCAATGATAAAATTTTGGGACACTTCTCTCAATGATTTGGAAAAATAAATGTATTATTCTCAAAAGGGACATAAGGACATAGGCATTTGTGGACTGCTGTCAAGGTGTCTAGAAAATACAAGGCTGTCATACTGAGTGCTTAAGAATTTTCAACATTCAAATATCTATCAAGCCAAGCTCCATTGTTAGAAGTGTATCCTTTTGGCACCATAATGAATGAAAAATACATATTTCAAGCTGAACATGGCAAATCCTTATCCCTCAGATTATAAAGTCAAAAAGAAAATTGCTATTGTATTTGTTATATCATACCAATCCTCTTGGACACAAAGACACTTGACAAAATATCAAAAAGGACCTTTAACCCCCAAAAAGCTAGTGCAAAAAAAAAAAAAAAAAAAAAAAAAAAAAAAAAAAAAAAATGAAGCATGCAAGTTCTACAAGCAAAAGCTACCAATCTAAATGATATAAAGAAGTCACACGGTGTATTATTCTATGTTATGGTGATATCGCCTCAAAGAGAAAATGGAAAAAAATTGTAATAAGTTAATAAGAGATCTATCAAATGCCTTAGAAGAGACAGCGAAGAGGAGCAATTGTGTATGTACTGTTTTGAAAAGAAAAAACAAAACAAAACATTTCTGACAAAAAAAAAAAAAGAGAAGATTTAACTGACTTTTACTTCCTGACACAACTGTCATTGCGTATCATCAACTGAATATAATATGTTTATCACAGCTCACAAAGATTTTGTTAGCTCTTTAACTCCCAGTGGATTCAAAGTTTGAAAAAATAGCATTAGTAGAAGCATGCAAAATATTGTAACATTGCCTACCTGTTGAGAGACCTGTTTGTTTCGCTCATTTTTGCGTTCTGGAGAAGGAAAGAAGACAGCATGTAACTTTCATCCAGTCAAGCAAGGTGTGCTGAGCACAGAAATGAATCATTCATACCCAAACAAAAAGGAGTTATATTGCAATTGCAGTTGAACAAAGAAAAGAAAGATTTGGTAATTTCTTATTTTTTATTTGTATTGGTGAAACTTGACATTTACAGAAAGAGAAAGAAAGACATGAACACCGAAATGGAGGAGGATATACTAGACAAGGTGGGACATATAAAGGGGGTGGGAATGGAAGAGGATTAGACATAGTATAACGATCTTATCAATCCACTCATTACACAGAGCAGATCATCTGCTGGCTGTTATTTAAGTTAATATATCTAGTCCAGTCTTTTATATCCTTGTCTTTGACTGCAAATGGAGTGTAGTGACTTGTGCATCATTTGACATGCCTTTCGGCCAGAGAGTGGTCTGACATGTAGAATAGAATATAGGAAAATGTAATGTGTGTATTGAGTATTCAAGTCACCTGTTTCTCTGTCCTCAGAGGTGTTGGCCTCTCCTGTTGAGGATATACTGTTGATAAGATCACCCGTATTCTCTTTGATGGGATTGTAGGCAGCCATAGCCGCTCTCTCTTCGTCAAGATTGCGTTGTATCACATTTTGCTTCTGATCGACACTCATTCTCGTCACAGAACTCCTGAGAGAGAATAAATTTTGCATAGATAACAAAATCAGCAGAATAAGTAAAATGTGATGAAGATGGCAATGGCAAAAATAATAATGAATTCATAAAAAAGAATAGTGGAGAGTGCTGTAGGTTTGAAAAGTATACATCCCATTATGAGAAAAAATATGGGAGTAAAATAAGAATGCAGGTACAGTTGGATTAGAGATCTTTTACCTGCAACAGCATCATTCAAACAAGTGGTCAGTGAAGGAAAGCAAACCCATAGACTCCGTGGCAGTCTAGCATTTTCATCACAGCACTTCTTACTTAAACCCAGGTTATGAGTTTGAATATATTCCTTTTCTTTAAGTCCCAAGCAGCAGTTTATGAATAAGTCACTAAGGCTTCATGCACCTGCAGTTATGAAGTTGTAAAATTGAAGAATTTTGAGCTTCAGCTTCTAACTAAAAGACAAATATTATCAAAATGAATTACATGGGAAATCTCAACACAAATATCAGTTGGCAATTTGTTTTTGCATTTGAACACAAAGAATTTACAGCAAATGACACCTTCAATGACAATGGACAATGAAAAAAAAGAGGAATAAAGATTACAATGCTACATTGTTGACCTTTCAGCCTTAGACATTAAATGTCTGTTTGTTTGTTATCAGGTTCCCTGTTGTACCGACCAAAGCCAGTGTAAGGAAAACATTAAATGGCGAGAGATTAAAACCACAACCCTCTGGCTAGAAGATAGAAACATAACCAATTGAGCCAAAAGGTAATGGTACTGTAGAGCTGTATTTATACTCAGAAGTTATCCTTCAAACAGACTTAGGATAAACATTTGGGAAAAAATGACAAATAAAGGCAATTTAGTCATTACACTCCATATTTTCTTTTAGCTTGAGATAAAATTGTTTCATCTCTTTACACTTTCATGAGTGTGTGACAAATCAATTTGTTGATATCAAACTATAACTTATGTTGCTTTTTCAATCAATTAAAATGTGGTGCAGTAAGACATTTTCTTTCCCAGATGTTAAAACAATTCAAACAAAGAGAAAAAAAACCCCACCAAAACAACCTAATTTTGAAAAAAAGAAAGATTAATGAAAAAAAAAAAATGATCTCACCTTCTCGTTCTCCCATGGGAAGAGGAAATAATAATATCACTGTTAACATCTTGTTTATCTCGCATCTGAGAATTGAAAAAGAATAATAAACTTTTTAAAAAACATACAAAAAAGAAACAATAAATAAACATTTTTCTGAAAATCACCTTTACTTAACCAAATGAATTTGTACTTACAAATACTTCACTCCCATCTAAGTCTAAGCATTCGGACTAAACCTTTTGTATCATTTTGCGTGGCTAATTAAAATGTTTGGTCTTCAAAATTAGAGTTACAGGGCTGATTGAGCACAAAGAAAAACTTGATTAACGCGCCACCTTTTCAACCTTTAGCTATTACCCCTTGAAATATACACCCAAAACATTAGCCTAGCACAGTCATACAAGTTGAAAAAGACCTAGTCAGAATGCAGTCTTGTTTGTAAAAACCAACCAGTTAAAAAATTTTTTTTACTTACATTAGCTTGTGTTTCTTTTAATTCTTCCAGTAATTTTCGCATGTCTTTTTCAGCTAAGTCGAAAGCTGTATGACCCTGTGAAAAAGAGGTGAAAACCAAATGAAAAAACAAAACAAAACAAAAATAATTCCAATTTTGGGATTAACTGAATAATAAAGACGAGATAATATCATCATTGTGGCTACCCCATGATGAGGTGACAAACAAAATATAACAAATATGCCAGCATTGCATTTACATTTTTCTCCCTATTTTCTTTGGATAACATCAAAGTCTTTATTACAAAATCCACTAAATTCAATTCAAGCCTTAACACCCCCCCCCCCTCCAACCCAACTGGAATAAGGAAGTGAAAACAATGCTTATCTAATTGTGAGCAAAGTAGACATTCCAGCAACCATTAGAGCGACCTTCTCATTCTTGTATGATAGTCCACTGAATCCAGCAAAGAAGTCATACAAACACAGATTACCTCCAAACCTAAATATCATAATTTCAAACTGTCATAAGTTTTTGACGTGGACTGACCCTACACACTTAGATAGACTCCTTAATTGCAGGACCCTACACACTTAGATAGACTCCTTAATTGCAGACAGTAAAAAAAATAATGCGGCCTGTTCAATATTTCAGACAAAAATAAAAAGGAAAAAAATAAAGAAAACAAAAAAAGGAAGCCACATAAAAAGCACCCTGAACTCACAGCATGGTTTTTGTGCATCATATCACAAAAGCTTTCGATGAGAATCTTGCAAGCATCTTCTTGTCCCCAGTGTACTGCAGCGTGGAGTGGTGTCCATCCGTCTACATCTTCGGAATTGATGTTGACGTTGGCACGGAGGAGCACCCTTGATTAATGAACAAACATGACTGAGTATACAGAAAGTCTTATTCAAATTTATTCTCTGAAAAGAATTGAAAATTGTTTGCACATCTTAACTTGGATCAAAGTCTATCATTAATTAATAATGACACTTTTCTTGTCCACAACCTTTTCCTTTAGTACTTGGAGGAAAGTTTATCATTAATTAATTGTGTACCAATGATAGTGACACATTTCTTGTGCATAGCCTTTTCCTTGAGTAGCAGGTTCAGGATGTCTACATCAAACCCAACAAATCTCTATCACGGGTTTTTAAAAATCTTGATTGTAAAATTCTGAATTACTCAGCTTTGCTTCAATATTTCAAAATGAGGTAGCTTGAGGTAACAAGAATGGCTTTAAAAATCCCACAACTGTAATCATTAACACCTGTGGTTGCAATTATTAACATGGGTGATATTAAAACATGTATCCGAAAATTTTGTCAACTTTCCAAAGTAATTTAAAGATGTATTAAATTTGGCTCTCAATTTTGACTTTGAATTTATCGCATATAAAAAAACTATATAGTAAGAATCTTTCTTTGAAATATAATGCTTTCAATATTCAAAGGTTATTCCAAACTTTGACATCATGGTCAAAAGTACTGAATTTACTCACTGCTTTCAAAAGTCATTCTTTGACATTTAGTGATTATAGAATTTTGTCAAAAATATTAATCATCTTACACTTGAGTAAGGTCTTACATTCAAAATGACTAGGTGGAGTGATTAATTCATCCATGAATTTCTTAATTAGTACAACTATGATGTAAGAAAACTAAAGTAGATCCCTGCTTGATGAAAAGTGTTAAGTCTATTTGCCGTAACAAGAGGAGTAATCTTTTAAGTACCCTGAGCACCATCAGTGATAAAGAACCTAATAAAAAATCATCCCTGCCTTACTTCATGACTTTGAGGTAGCCTTTGGCTGCAGCCACGTGCAGTGGAGTGGCCCCTGTCTTGGTATGGATCTGTTCCTTGATGGAGCTGTCCTGTAGCATGGCATTGGCATCCGACAGCATCTGCTCCTCTTCTTCACAGCGTGCTGCGTCAGCATCGATGCCTACACAGATGAAAAAAGCCCCAAAAAACATGTGCATCTTTTGTAACAACTATCGGTGGAAAGAGGAATTACAATCAAGAGTATAGATTGAAAGGTCCCCCCCCCCTAAAAAAAACAACAAAAAAAAAAAAAAAAAAAAAACACAACAAGAATTTCATTTTTGAAAATATTAAGCAGTTTGATGACTCTGAGCACATATTTTCAATCTAGACAGAAATTAACACACAAAGGAAAAGGAATCAAACTTCAATGTGACTAATTGGGATGATGAAATCCCGCCAAACCTTACCTTGCTTGTCCATTTCCTCCTGAAGCAAATCCTCCATTTCTTTGTTCTCCGCGATGTCGTAAGGGAGGTCCCCATCATTATTTACTGCTGCCACATTAGAGCCTTGTTTGATTAAATACCTACAAAAGAAACATTCAAAGTGAGCCATATATTCTTTACTCATCTTTTTACACATCATAAATCAAATTCAAACATATCAGCAGGAGTGCTATTGCACTTATTCAAGCGTTCTTTTATGTTAATGAGGAAAAGAAATAGATAGACACATTTTTGTTTATTATTTTTCTTTCATTTTTTGGAGGTTGGGGTGTGGAGAGAGAGAGAGAGAGAGAGAGAGAGAGAGAGAGAGAGAGAGAGAGAGAGAGAGAGAGAGAGGTGAGGGAAGACACACACACAAACACACACACGAGAACCTTATTTCAATGGGGAAAATCCATCTGGCCGACTAGACCTTAAAGCCTTTTACTCCTTGCTCCTCTTCCTTCTTTTATTATTCTTAACACTTCCTTCAATCGCATTATAGTCACCCCGTTCCATAATTCTATTCCCAATACAGTTTTCAAGTTTTAAATGCCATTTGCGAATGAATCATTATAAACAAGAAAGAAGTCAATAAAGACATGCTGGTTCAATGAAACTGCAATAAGCACAGCCAATACAGACCTAAAGATATATTATAGCTTTTTTTTTTAAATCATCAACAAAAAGTCAAATCAGACTGATATTTTATTGTGAAATTATGTGGGAGTCACTACACACCTAGCGATTTCTGTGAAAGCACAAGAGGCTGTGGCATGTAGTGGGGTCCATCCCTCATTGTCACAAACATCTACGTCTGCTCCCAGCTCCACAAGGAACTCCACCATGTCCAAGTTATCATCAATACATGCCTGGGAAAAGACAGCAAAGAGAAGACCATTCAATCAAATACAATGGATTCATTTGTTTGTCAACAAAATGTACTGAATTGAATATCAATTAGTTCACAAAGGTGGAAAAAGGTACAATGAAAAAAAAAGATTAAAATAAAAAGAATATGATAAATAAATAAATATATACATTACATACAAGGCTATGAGGGGATCTCAGCAAAATCTGATTCTTTCAAGGAAATAATTCATACCAACAGCAGGTTTGTTGGTGCATTTGTTGAAAGAGAACAAATAACATTGACAAAATAATATAGGTAAGAGAGAATATCTAACAAAGCAAGAAAGTAAATGGAAAAATAGCTAGCATAACACACTGGGGCATCTTGAAAAGTTTAAAAAAAAAAAGAAAAAGAAAAAAAGAATGAATAGTTAAAATGAGATAATAAGAAAGAGAGCTTTTGTAAATCCCAATACTAAAATTTGATCAGCGTGCTTTACAAGGGGCCCCAAGTCAACAGAAAACAGAAAGCAGCCAGGTGCCCTTTTCAACCTGAGTGGAGTGGGGAAAGAGCCTTTTCCTGCAATTTTTCACTATCTAACCTCACAATCACAAGCCCGAGAGTCTATCATCAGATGACAGATGAAAAAGCTGCATGAGAAAAAAACTGCTTTGTTACAATCGTCATAAACAAAATTGAAACCAACTCAACTCTTTTTTGTTCCAAACGTTTTAAGAACAAGACTCAAAGAGTTCCATATTACCACCAATAATAAACAACGAAAACCCACCTTATATAGTGTTTGCAAAAGGTAAGAGAATAATATATATTCAGTTAATTTACCCCCCCCTCCCCCATGTCCAAAAAACCCTTAAAAACCTGTTGAAAACATGATATGAAAGAAAAAAGACAAAAATAGCAAAACGAAAAGAAAAGACAAGTCAAAGCTAGTGGGATGGGATGGGAAAAAGGAGTGAGATTGAGATAGAGAGATAGACAGAAAGATTAGATAGAAAGAGAAAGAGAGAGAGAGAGAGAGAGAGAGAGAGAGAGAAAGAGAGAGAGAGAGAGAGAGAGAGAGAGAGAGAGAGA
>JAUEKY010270515.1:0-14759 GCA_031833965.1 Scyllaea pelagica
CACACTTCCCTCAATTTCTCCTCTCTTTTCTTCTCAAATATTATCAGTCCGTACTTTCTTTACCGTCAGTCATTTCAAGAAGTTGGGTTAGGGAGGAATTACGGTCTTTTTTCCCCCCTCTCCCCTTTCCCTTGCGGTGGGATTTTGGTGACGACATATCCACCTCTGGGACTTCCGGAGCCCAACTGGTTCCTGCCGAGCCTCCGTCTACATCAACGGATGCAGAATAGCCAGCCGGAGAGGTGGTCACTGCTGAACCACCAGCCTGGCCAGGTTTTGAACCTTTGCCTTTGGCTTCTCTTTCTGTGCCTTTCCTCCTCCTTACCCTTTTTTCATACTTTTCCATCTTTGAGCCTGTTGACACTTCTTTCACTTCACTTGCCGAAGAACTTTCAAATGATAAATCTGACCTCACACCCCTGCCTCCCTCGATGTCTGCTGACACTATTCTGCGTGTAGGGGACCCTCTGTCTCGGGTCATCCCTCTACCACCAGGAAATGACCCTTCCAGCGACCCCTGGATGGACTCTGGAGTCGCGAAGGACGTGCCGTCACTTGGGGCAGCTTTCAAGTCTGTGAAATCTGTGTCTGAAAATGAGCTCTTCTCTCGTGGAGATAAAGAAAGAAGAGGAGCCACACGATTATTGTAAACCAGATTTCTTTTCTTCTTGATAGGAGTCGCTACCTGAGGTAACTGTTGCACATGACCTTGCTCTCGGATAGAGCTTAGTCTTGAGTCCTCTGCTGGGTGGACATCTTTGATCTTTGGTGTCGTGCCATTTTGTAGATGGCTGGGAGACTTTAGGCCACCATGAGAAGGAGATTTGAGATTCCCTGATTCAGCTAGGGTTTGCAAAGCATCTTGACCTTTGGTGAGGTCAATGTCCTTCTCCCAGGCAAGTTGGTTGACGGTGTCTGTCAGCATAGACATGCCATACATATCCCCATCTCTAGCACTGAGGTTGCCTTGTGCCCTGCCAGATTCCTTGAGCTCAAATGGAACACCAGGTGGTCTTTTCAAGCGTAGTTGCCGCACCACCTCCTTGCCAAGCATCTGGTGAAAAAAGTTCAAAGATTACTGATTAATCATGTAGATCTACTTAGAAAGAAAGAGGAACAATTTTTTTTCACTATAAAAATCCATGTACTTATTACCAGTCTGGACATATTTCTCAAAAGAGGGACATCAATCAAAGCTATAGCAGGTTTATTTCAAAGAGAGTGACTGAATATTGAATGAATGCTGTATACCTATGAGATTATGCATCTTCAGGTATTCAGCTCCTTCCCTCCACATCCGCGAACTACCAAAGCGTGTGTGTTTGTGTGTGTGTGTGTGTGTGTGTATGTGTGTGTGTGTGAGTATGTATGTGAATGTAAGTATGTGTGTTATATGTGTATGCATGTGAGTGTGTGAATGTATAAGTGTATTGCATGAGTGTGTATGTTTGTATGTGAGTGTAGTATGTGTAGAGTTCAAACTTTCTGAAACCAAAACAATTGATCAGCTTGTGGTTTTCTGGATCACAGCTGATAGAATCACAGGCTGTACCTTAACAACCAGAAAAGTCACACTTCAATCTACAGAAGTGTGAACAACAGAACCATGATGCAGAGCTTTTCATAATTCTGTACCTTTTCTTTTTGTCTATTATAATAAATTTCTGGTGGGGACATTAAGGCTGATATCTGTGGATCCCATCTAAATCTAGTGACGCTTGTCCTGATCAGGTGAAGAAGCAAGGCCAAGAAAATGAAAAATCCCCAGCAAATCTACAATTACATCTTCATCAAACTTTTCAAAATTGTTTCCTGATTACAGAAACTCCTTGGGACTTTTTGTATTTAGGAAATGAGAGTGAAGGTCATCATTTAAGGCACAAAGGATCAGAATTCAAATAGTTACTATAAAAGGACCATACCTTCCAATTGTACAAAGCATGCTTTCTTGTTTTGGCTCTGGACTTGGAACTCTGTTTGATGACCACCAAGGCTCTTTCATCCTCATCTGGTGGTTCTTTAGCTAGCTTGACAGAATACGATTCTTGGTAAGCGAGAAGCTTTTTCTTTGAAATGCCTCTCTCAAGGACCACAACAATTTTGGCCCACTTGAGTCAAAGAGATATAAAGCAGATTGGAAATCATAATGAGTTTTATGTAATGGCTTTAAAGGCATTTCAAATTTTTAGAGTTTGAATTATTCTTGAGATTTGAAATAGATAATTTTCTAGAGTTCATTTTCTCACAATAACTAGATGTTTAGGTAAATTGCAGCAAAGTTGATTACACAAATTACCATCAGCTCTTGTTTTACAACCAACAAAAAAAACTGAGAAAATGATTCAGATTCAACTGGCTCACTCAAGAAAAACGAATATCTTCATTTGAAGAATAAATTTAAAAAACTCTTGTATTAATGAACCCACCAAAACAACTTAACATGCATCAATGTTATGAAATACCTTCCTCATGCCTGATACCTTCCTTCTATAAAGGCATCAGCTTTATATCATGACATTTGTATTAATTGCCCCCTTTCTGATCTCAAATGATGAAAAGCCCTTGCAGACTTCAGCACTGAGAGCTACATCATTAAACGACTATCATCTTTCCTCTTTTGCACAACTATCCTGACATTCCATTGCCCTATATCAACCATTTTAGCTTTTGTTTTATAGCTATTGAAAAAAAAGTAAGTGATACCTGCACTTTGAAAAGATTATACAGTGAGTAAGATAATACAAAAAAATGAACATGAAATTTTAAACTATACAACCTTAAAGCAATAGATGAACAGAAATAGAAACAGTAAAAATAAAGGAGTAATGAGGAGGACAAATGAGGAAGAATATTAGGAGAAGGAACAGATATGCAAATCTGCTGTACCTGCTTTCTCCATTCTTTCTCTGACTTTTGAATGACTTGAGTGTATGTGTTTCCCATCATAGCAATCAACATGTTGAGCAAAAGGATTGGTACGAGGATCATGAACAAGGCAAAGATGATCTTGGTCAGTGGAGAGTAGTGGGAGAAATTGAACGCCTCATACTGGAATAAAAATTATCAGTAAATGAAAATCATGGCTTGAAAATATAGTGGCAAAAGGCATTGTGATGGAGATCATTGTGGATTACTTCTCTTTTGCATGACTCGTTTTCTATCTGTATGATTTAAACTCCCCTTTCTTTTCTCTGCTCTGTGTGTATGAGGGGGGGGGAGGGAGTTCTCAAATTTTTGCTCATTATGCGAATCATTCAGGCCCACTTGAAAGAAAAGATGTCAATATAATGCAATCAATATTCAAAATACGATTGGGCGACAGCTTACATAGCCACCAATGTACGCCATAACCCCATCAATCACATTGCAGGCATAAAGGATGTAGAACACCTGACTGGTTAGCTCATTCATGACCTGGCACAGGATGGGCTAATCCAGTAAAAATAGACATACAAGTATACTTTATCACCTGGTCCTGTGTCTCCTTACTTTATATTGCTCTCTCATCTCCCCCCCCTCCCTCAATAAAATCTCACACATACTTTCTAATCTGGTCTTGTGCCTTCTTCTCTCCCTCCCTCCCATTCCCTTTTCCCTTCTCACTGTGTAGAGATGATTCATTTTGGCTCAACTGAGAAAAAGTTTCTTTTAAAATCATTGCTGTGCCATTGTTTCTAGCCTTGCATTAGATTTTTTCCCACACATTTTTACATCAGTTGATTCTTATTCATCTCTATGTGTTTCAATGCTTCTCACAAAAAAAATGTTGGGATCAAACTCCAAAACAGAGCAAATAAAGTATTCTTTTATCAATAAATTGCTGCAACTGCACTTATTGAGTAGTATTTTTTGTCCTATTGCATGCCAGTAAAAAAAAAAACTTTGCCATTCTGACATCACTTTAGACATTGGACTCAAGGAACTGATGTGAGCTCATCAAACACCGAGTGGTTCATTTGCAGCCAAATGGTCGTACCAAGCATAGCAAGTGCAAATAATCCAAAACAATTTGTGTTCCCAAATACTAAAACATAACAAAACTTCACGTGAAAATCAAAGGTGTTAAACAGTGTGCCAATAGATAAACAATAGTTCTGATTTTCCTTCTTTTTCTTTTTCTTAATTTTGACAATCTGCCATGAAACCAAGCAACAAACTCACTTTACACTTTTTTGCTTGTTTTTAATTTGTTTTTTTATGGACACTCTTGATATTATCTTCCCCATTGGTGCTTTTAAAGATTATCTAAAAGATATAGAAAAAGGGATGGGGGGGGGGAGGGGGGGAATGGAAAAGGGAAAAAGGAAACAAATAGTTTGGGGTAGGGGAGTAATCAAATAAATAAAGTAATCAACTTGCCTTGAATTCTCCCAGCGTCATTTGGAAGAGGTTGAGAACTGTCTCAGGTAAAGTTGAAAATTTTTGTACATCTCCATTGTCTGCAGGCACATCTCGGAACAGGAAGTTGAAACCTGAAAGCACACAATTTCCATCAAGGTCCTGCAGTATAAGATGTTCAAACTAACCCATTTGTAGCTTGATGTTTATGAAAGCAAGCATTTTCACTTGAAAGTAAACCTTTACGAGGTAACAGCTTTAGCAATTTAAACTGAATCTTGCAAATGGAAAGCACCTTTAAATGTGACCCAATTTCTCAAGCCAGGTATTAAGACCCAATATAACATATCTAACCATCTGCACCACAGTAAAGCTGAATTTTTAAGCTTTAATTTCATATCAAAATCGTAAAAATCCGTCAATTTAAGGCAGATATATCAATGATTGAAGTGCATGGAGGTAGCACACTCAGTTTTGAGAAAAGTGTGTTTGAAGTTCCACTGGCATTTTTAGGCCATTAAATCCATTCAGTCCAATAAACTCCATAGACATAAACATTTCACTGTTTTTCATGTGTGTGATTGAAGAGTTTAAGTCAGTGTGCATTTCAAATGCCTTCGGTTCTTTGCTATACGTGTTATGGAGGTTATAAGCGGAGTCAACATAGAAATATATTATTCCTTTTTATCTTAAGCTTTTAAATCTAAACATTTCTATGCTAATTGGTAATTTTATTTGCATATGATTTAAAGAAAAATTTGAAGGCCACAGATTTTATCCCAATCAATATCCCAAATACCTTAAAATGGACCCGAATTAACTTAAACTTTGATTTTCTCAATTTGGCTCCAGCAAATTTGTATGAGAAATACGGTCACAAGTACTCTGCTTCTTAGATATGAGTTCCACTGCAAACTCTCAAAACAAGTTTTAATACGATGTATAATGATAATCTTTAAAAAAAAAACATGTTGCAATAACTGTAATGAGTTAAAAGAGCTGAAAAAAATAGGGAAATCCTCTCTACCTGTAACAACTTGAATAAACAATTCATTTTTATTCATCATACTGCATGAAACAAAAGTTTTCTTCATGGGCGACCTTGGGTATGGGTGTATTATGTCTGTTGTTAACTTAAATCTAAACTGCTGGATTGATGGTGATGAATATGAATGAACATAAAAGACTCCAATTTTATACTTTTTTCATCTTGCAATATCAATTTCAAATGCGTTATTTATTTGTCAATATTCAACTTGTAAGATTCAGTTTATTTTCTTCAATCTTTCTTTGACAAATCTCACAAATGGATGATGATTACCATGAATGCTATTCCAGAAAGAAATGAAATTTTCAGAGCGTAGCTACCTTGTGTGAAACCAATTAAGAAGATTACATAGATGATGGCAAATCTGTACAGATCTCCGGTGCACATTTGGTAGATCATGGTGACAAAAGGACCAGTCAGTTGGATCGTCCTTGGTAAACAAAAACCACAGCAACAATTAGAGCACAGCAAGAACACATATTTAAAATCAAATACATGATAATGATCGTCAGTGTTAAAAAATCATATTTTCGATTTTCTAAAAGCGTAATAGATGTAAAAAATGATTATTCACATCAAACTGCTTTCATGTCTTTTCCTCATAGTTTCCTGTAATATCAAGTGAGAAAAGTTTGCTTGGATTTTTATAATATGAAAGCAATTTAAAGGAAGTTGTCAGTTATATTCTCTAATTTCATTTATCCGTTTTTGCAACAAAAACCCTGGGAGGTTTTTAGCAAGTTCTCAAGATGAAATGACCATCCCATGCAAAAATAGAAGATTGGAATAATGCTCACAATCAAATATTTTAAACAATATGCATGGCATTGTAAAAGATTGCTTCTGCTTATGACTTTTGAATAGAAATATACACACATCTGGAGGTTTGACTATTGAATCCAAATTCACATTATACTATGCTGCAGTTGTTTTTTTTTTTATTTTGACACAAAGTGTGAAATGATTTGACACGTTTTAGTTACTGTGAAATATGCACAGTTTATTTTCTAATTTTTATTCCTTCCATGGTATAATGAATATATCAGTAGGGGATCCATATTTTTATTTTGCAAGACAGTATTCGCAATATCTGACACACACATCTCTAGCCATATCATCTCATTTCAATTCTTCCTCCTTCAATTACAGTTAGGCATTTTGACAAACAAATGAGAAGAAAAAATAGAAATGACCTACACTGGTCTCTCATAAAATTCTGTGAAAAGTCTTAATGATATTAAAATCTGTAAGCTTAGATTTTTCTCATTTCTGATCGCACTTTTTCAGTTTTGTAATCCAAAAAGGTTGTAGGTATACTTGCTGGAGTTGCAATCAATGCAGATAATGAAAACATGAAATTCACATCTCACTATCAATACCATTTTCTATGCCACGACTTGATCATAGTATATTTATCATAAGCATTCTAAACAAACAACCCTGTAAATATAACAAAATTCAGGTGATGAATATCACAACTCAAAGCAGAAGTTTCATTCATAGCATTAGAAAAAGGCAAGAATAGTAAAGCTTTGATGTCCATTGTTATAAAGCAAACCATGGGACCACCGGTAATCTGACGTTATAAAGAGAATGGCGATTATATGACAGATGTTCCTGATGTTATCTTATATCATGATAGCCAAACCATACCTCAACAAAAAGCAGGCAGTATGCAGGAATGGCATTTTAAGGGGGGGAGGGGGGTATAACAAGGTTTCACTTTAGTTATAAAAAAAAGGCAGACTTCAGTTCAATGTGTTTGAAATTATTCTTTCATCATCCAACAGCATTTTGCTTATTTCAATAGTGCATTGCTTTCTATATACATACAACTACCTATCAATGCAACTCAGTAAAAAAGCTCAAGATGAAAGGTGTTTTAACTACTCAAGGGTGGCAGTTAGGAAAACAGTTTTTCAACGGATTAATTCTCAACTCTCAAACTTTTATTTCAAGCATTTCAAGTCAAACATTGCATTGTGTATTGTGGCTCAACGTGCAGCAAACAAACACAGCTAATTGTGTCTTCAGTGAATGGATGAGAAGGGGGTGTACACAAAAGACACCTACAGGAGAATGAAGACAAAAAGATGACGTAGATGAGGGAAAACCGGAACATGTCCTGTTGTACCATGAGGTACATCATAACTATGATGGGACCCGTGTCAGCAAAGCCACTGGAATAAAAACATCACACCTTAAAAACAAAATATCACTAAAAGCTACCATTTAAAAGGATATCATTTAATGAAAGGAAGATTGAGGGTCAGAGTTGTAAGCAGTTGTATTAGAGTATTTTTGTAGAAATGAAATCAAACTATGTGATCATTTGGATGCTTCTTGCAAAAGCTTCATCTATCTTTATGAGTTTTCTCAGTAGGTGGAATACTTTTAACTGAAAAAGATATTGAAACAAAAATCTCATTTCTAAACCATTTGAGAACCCCTTATGTGGTTATAAACGCAATCTTTCCCTTTTTGAAAAGAATTGAGTAAAATACAAAATGATTACAAAATTAGAGATTGAAATGTTAAACAACATAGAGCAATTCAATTCCAGTCGTCGATTATGCTTTTTTGATGATTTAAAGATATTTCCATGTTATATGACCTTTGTGTTGACATAGCAAAATTGGTGTCAGTGCCCAAGGAAAAAATCCTAAACACCCCTTTGTTCTTTAACTCTTTTGTGTGAAGGGTTTAAAAAATCCAAACAAAACATCTTAAAAGCAATCTTGAATAAGATAGTCTTTTGTTTATGATAGTGAGTAGCTCTCATAAACCTTACCACCGCATCAAGCTAAATAAAAAGCCAAGTCAAAGAGGTCTGTAGAACTGTGGAATGCAGGGTAGAGGATAGGCAAGCCAGATCAGTAAAGACAAGATCAGACCACATGTCAAACGATATGGCAGCAACATATTCATATCATCATCATCATCATTTGCCTGTAGTGGCTTGGTAGCATATCCTTGTAGGTAAGGCTGCATGTCCAAACTCAGGCTACATTAAAATTTCGTTTGACCTCCCTATATGTGAGCCTCAATGTGTATTTTCTTTGAGTCATTCCCGGGTGGGCACAGTGGGCTAGCCACCTGCTTGTCGTAATCTCTTGGCTCAGAGTTTTTCTAACTTTTGTTTGATATCAGCTTGGATGTGTACTTTTTTACTCATTCTGGTGTCAAACATTATTTCAGATCCCTACACTACCCATCGGGCAGCACTAAAGGGAACCTGATAACAAAGCAAAACAAATCATCATCATTATCATGTGCCTGGTCCGTCCTTGCATCCATGACCAAGGTCCTCCAGTCCATTATGATTTCAGTTTTTCTAATAAGATTGATGGCTGTGTTGGTGTTATGGTTCACAGTGATTTTGTTGAGGTTGTCTGTGAACTTGGTGCGCTGTCTTCCACTGCTTTTCTTTCCCGAGAACCTTCCTAGCATAAGGCACTTTTTTTAACCATCTTTTCTGGTGATGTGTGCGAAGAACATTAGCTGTTCTCATGAACTGTATCAAGAAGTAATCTGCTATAACCTGCTATGTGGAAAACTTCTTCATTAGTTTTTCTCTCAGGATTAAAAAGCACATCTGAGGAAAAAAGATTGAAAATGGGATTGATAAAAAAAGACACCTTTGAAATGATTTTGTAACACCGTCATTCAGGAAGTAAAGCTGAGGAAAAAAAGGATTAGTTTGATTTACCCACTATTGAGTGAAAAAATTGGAAGACTTACCGTGCAAAGAAAAGAAGAAAAAACCAAGCGCAAGGTGCAGTGAGAATAAGTAAAATATCCTCCACATTGTAGAATCCAAGAAAACGGAAGGGGACACATGCAAGGAACAACAAGCAAGAGATGAGGTAGACAGTCTGAGCTGGAGCATGGGTCTGGAACAAAAAGTAATACGCCTTTCTGTCAGCAATGTAATGCATTACTACAAATTGCGCTTTGGACAGACATCAAGGTGGGCTATGGATAGAGTAGCAAGTGGAATGTGGATACCATACCAGGTGTAATGCAGATAAAGTAATATCAAGAGTGTGGACATGGTACAGAGTTGACTGTGAAGAAAGTACCATACAAAGTATGGATACCATAGTAGTGCTAAATAACATTCAACTCTTTCCTGTAAAATCAGCCTTGTGTCCGCTTCACAAAACATTTTGCTAGGAAGTAAAAACTTCAATGACATTTCTTAAATCCAAAAATTATTCTCACAAAGATCAAGTTTCATTTGAGCAAGCCCTGATCAGGTAGGCAGGTGAGTCACAGACTGAGTGAGTATGGAAGTACAACAGTTGAAATTTACTCATTATGAATATTGTTAAGCTATTTAGAAATGTAAGCACAGAATGGCTGTTAAATGGAGAGAATTCAAATTGTGCATTTGCAATAAACATGCAGAGGGCGCTTTACAAGGGGTCCCCAGCGAAAAGAAACATAAAACAAAATGGGATGATACATGCAGCTTGCTTGACACTCATTGACACTAAAAACTTACACAATTCTTGAGGAAACTGTATATTCCTTGGTTACTGATTTCTGTAAGCTCATGAAAGACGGTGATGATACAACTAAGGCAAACAGCAATCTCTGCCGCATAGCGGATCTGAAAAGGTAGAAAATGGGAAAAAATAGATTGTTGTAATTCATAGGGGCTTGATGCTCAAGTCAGGGACCAGGAAGTGGGAAAATGACATTGTAAGTAACCCTTTGGCAAGGACACACGTTGGTCATAGAGTACTTCTTAGCTGTGAGCTGATATATATTTGCCCTGTACTAAATTAGAAATTCTGTGTTACTGTGGCCTTTCTCCACAACAAAGTGTAAGAATCCTCACACTTTATCTCCTTCTTTTTCACATTAGACAGAAGATTTGTTTGAAGTGCGCATTTTTTCCCTGTGGGTGAAATGTACAATTAATATCTGTACTGCAATATGTTGTGAATGTATCAAGGAACTGCACACTCATGAAACTAAAGACATATTGCCTTTCATTGGACAATAAAGATCTGCTATAATAATAATAAAACCCTGAACCTGTGACCTTTTGGTCAATCAGCTGATAACCACTGAACCCATAATTTGACTAAACAGCTTATTCAAGATTGTTTTACCATTGCCATCAGCTCTAGTGGTTGAGGCCTGCCTTGGATCCAGTAAATCAAGGGTTCAATCCACGGCCATGTCATACCCTAGACTTAAAAATCCAGTTTTAACAGCTGTCCCATCTGATGTTGGGCATATGGGAATACTGTCACTAGGTCAGATATTTGTATCAAGTCTTCCGTTCATCTCTGTATGGCAGCATGTTAACTTGTCCAGAGCACTCTGATAGTAATATGAGCTATAAAAAGTCAAATCAGGGCTTTAGACCTAAACGTTACAACGATGGAATTTAAAATGCATATCAAAAAAGCTTACCGTGTCTTTGGTGCCATTATGACTCATCAGATCAGGCCCAGATGGCCGCAGGTAAATGGCGAGACTGAACAGTGTGAGATGAAGAATGGCGATGATCAGACGAAATATGAAACGTTTCTGTGGAGTAAAGGGTTGAATGTTTATCATCAAATGCCTGAGGTGAAACTCTCACTTGCAGGACTACCTTATCCGTTATGAAAAAGCGTTTCATCTGGCTACAGCACTTGGCAATTCTAAGTTGAGGTCTAATCATGTATTATTTCCAAGCTATTTTTCCTTTCATGTGTTCTCCTTATTGACATAGTTGACTATCTATTATTAGAGAGTGAAGGCTAAACTTTGATAAGGCTTACGTATCAGAGAGTAAAGTAGCAAAAATAGCAATACTACTTGCTGAGGTGGTGGTTGTGGATATTTCAGCTGGTTTCTGTAGTGGAGGGGGTGATGCTGTTGCAAGAATGAAGAATTTTAATCAAGCTTCCAATCATCTCTCTTTTATCATCTCTTTATTTGAATAAGTTTTTGCGATTTTCAGCACAGCAACAATCTACACTACCTTAATTCCAAATTTGGCACATGATTAAGTTAGATCTGCACTACAATTCTAGGCATTTAGTTTGTGAAAAGAGAGAGTTTCAACTGAAAGTTAAGTTCAAACAAGTTGTTTTGTCAAAACTTTGGAAGAAGTTTTTATTTTGTAAGAGAAGCTTGTAAGCCATATGAAGGTAAAAAACAGTTATCATGGTTTCATTATCTACAATATTGGAATGTCACAGTGGTTTTAGTAATTTATTCTTCATCTTTTTTTAAATTCGTTTAATTCATTTTTTGTCTTTTGTTGCTGGTTTTTTTTCTACAAGCTTACCAATTGGATCTTTTTTCCATTTGTATGAACAAAAATTCAATACACAACTGTCTAAAAATAAGTATGTTTTTTCCAACATCAAGAAAATTCTACCAATAAGGACTCTTGCTTCAATACCTAGCTATACCTATTTTGAAGCATCATTAGATATTTCATTAGATGAGCATCCTAACAACACCGAATATTCTAAATAAAGGACCACAGAATCATGTTTGTTGATAGACATATTGCTTACCCTAGCAAAAGTTTTCCATTTTTCATCAATCAGCTGCCTCATTACACCTCCTTCCAACATCTCTAAATGCTCATCTTTCTCACCATTGACAATTATCATCAAAGCAGAGTCCCAGTCTGTAGGAAGAAACATGTACCAAAATCAAATGAGAAGAAGCTTTTGCCATTCAACTAATTTTCCAGAAGGCATGAATGAAGGCAATAGAAAAATGGTGTTTTGCAAGCAAATATGGTAATACATAATCATGATGATAAAGAAGATGATGATGATGATGATGATGATGATGATGATGATGATGATGATGATGATGATGGTGATGATGATGATGATGATAATGTTGATAAAAAAAAGTAACTTAAAGTAAAAGTATGATTCTCATATCCACAATAATAAAGGTAAGAAGACAATAATCATTATGGAGATAATAAAGATGAAATTGGTGGTGGTATTATTAGTAATGTTGATGATGGAAGTGGGGAAGAAAACAATGATAATATGGTGAAAGAGAAAAAGGGAAATGATGTGGAGCAAAGAAAGAGGATAAGTATTAAGATATGCAAAGAAAAATCCTTGACCACTCAAAGCCCAGCAGATTCGCCTTTCTGATCAACAACCAAGATATAAAATTAGCATTTTTTCCCTCTTCCATACAGAATGTAACACTATATAAAGTCTCACTCACTAGTGTTGCCATCTGACCCTATAGAATCCAGCGTCCGAAGTGGGTGAGCTGAGCACATGGTGGTACTGAACTGCCAAAATTGCTAAGGAAAAAAAACAAGTATAGCATGAAAAAAAGGAAAAATTCCTGATCCGTTTTAAAAGCTACAATTCAGATCTATACTGAAAGTTACGATTGGACTCAATTTTGTACAGTAAAATGAGCTTTTTTAGTGGATACTTCACAGTATAAATGCTCCTCATTTTTTTAGTAGTACTCCTTCAATCACTATCTATGTGCTTGGTCTGGAACAAATATTACCAAGCGATAACTCTTTTCTCTGTGGTTAAACATTTTCCTTTGAAAGTTCCATGATGTTTGTAACACACCTATCATTACTTGTCAGCGCTTATTTTTTCTAACTTAGAGGATAAAAACCTGAGCCATCTCCAAGAGACCAGATTCAGTTTTCAGATATTTCTGTATACTTGTCTACAAAATTTGTTACATGATAAAATCCGGAGCATTACCAAGGCATCGAGATCAAGCATTTCCTTGAAGATGTTGTGCCGTCCTAGCTTGCAAGCGAGTGTCAGCGGGGTGAGGTTCTGGTTGTTCTTGATGTCTGTTTTAGCTCTTCTACGATGATGCCGCACAGCATATTTGTACATGTCCTGGAATGGAATCAAGATATAAGCAACTACTGTAATCAATCACTGATAAGTGAACGCAGATTGTTTTAGTCTTTGTTTCCTTTTTTTCAACAGTATCAACCTATTCAATAATCTCAAACGCACATGATCCCTCTCTTCTACATAACATCTTGACCAATCATCAAAAAGTTGTCTCTTTACTTGGTATTATGAATGGGTAATGTCTGAAATGAAACACCCTAGAAATTACCCTTTGATCTGCTATGACAACCATATGCAATACAGTGTTCCCAAAGGAGTCTTGGCGATTTGGGTCTGCTCCGTGCTCCAACAAGTAGTCGTAGATGTCTGTGTTGCCAAGACATGCGGCAAAGGCTAAAGGATATTCTCCATAGTATGCATAACCTGAAATAAGGAAACAAACAAGATGAAGATAAGCATTTTCAATAAAAAACAAAAGCCTTGATAGAGGTACACAGCAGCTTTGCATTCTTATCTTTGTCCATGATAAAAGGGGAAAATTGGAATTCCTGGTTTGACTATTTGATCTTGATTTACATTGAATATCAAAACCATCCAGATGATATTTCTTTCATCTATCAAAAAAAGATTAAGTTCAAGTCATTTAAAACTTTCAATATTTACAGGAAAAATATCATTGATACCTAAAAAGTTTCAAACTAAACCTACCATCACACAAAACGCATTTGACGCTACTTACTTCTTACATCAAGATGCGTTTTTTTTTAACTTCTTTTGTATCTAATATCATATTTCTTATGATAGAGTATTGAAAATAATAGTTGTATCTTCAGTGCAAGTAAAGGTAATGTCCTGATAAACCCTGTATTTGAAAACTTTTTACATCTGCTTAAACCTGGGACAGATAGCACATTGTATAAGATGCCCACACATTTCAAAGATGAACAGTGCAGAACAAGTTCAATACCCATACAAGGCAATTAAAAGCTTTTTTCCTTAAGCAAGAAAATTAACCTCCATTGCTCACTTTGTAAGACTGCACTATGACGCCAGAGAAAATCCTTGGATTTGACTTGGAAAAAAAATTTCACCTTTGGAGATCAATAAGGGAAGCTTCATATTTTTTCAGAGCCTATGGTAGACTACAAGAACAAGCAGTGCTACTGATTTTTTCGGAAAATATTTATCAGACGAAATAAAGGAAATCTATTTGTTGATACTTTTAGGGAAAATAATGATAATATTATTATGACATGATATATTCACTCTTTTCTGGTGATTGGGGGTTTATTGAAGATCTTGAACTTACCAAATTCTGTATCGGAGCAGAAAATGGACAAGACCATACAAGACAACAATCATTTTTACCATAATAGTTGGTGCTGTTGTTGTATCCCTGTTTTTGATCCTCTGGAAGAAAGAAACGACCAGTTGCCCGCTGATGAATATCAGAGCCAGCTTCCACTAACGCCTTTACAGAGTCCAAGTCGCCGATAACAATGGCTATATGTAAGGAGCTCTCACCTGAAAAGAGCAAAGAAAGGGAA